>CM076583.1:1079892665-1079990165 GCA_034641835.2 Pinus albicaulis
AGGATAAAAAGAAGTGCAAACTGCCGGGTTGGCCACCCTAGTCCTTCTTAGTCATCGTTCCTTGCAGTTCCCCACTTTTTTCTAAGGCACAGGGCTTGGAAAGCTTCTACCATGTTTGAGCCTCCCGTTGTGATTCGTTTTGGTCCCCCTAGCTTTACAGAGAAAAGGTGGGATTGTCGTGGATTGACGTTTTCGGAAGGATGAAAAAGCAGTGTGAGTTGCTGCTGGGGTGGCCGCCCTAGTCCTTCTCAATCGTCGATCTATGCAGTTGCCTCCTTTTTGCGAGGGCAGGGGCCCTTGAAAAACCTATTTTGGTTCTCTTTTTTCTTTTCTCTTTTTGGCTTGATTTTTTCCCTTCCTCCTTTTGGCCCCTAGATTTACGGAGAAAAGGGTGAATCATTGAGGATTGGCATTCGAGAAGGATGAAAGGCAGTGTTAGCTCTTGGGTTGGCCACCCTAGTCTTTCCTGATCATCATTCCTTGCGATTCCCCCCCTTTTGCGAGGGTGTGGGGCTCACGAAGAGTTTTTTATCTGTTTAGGCCTCCTCCTTTGAGTCGGTGGACAATTTTTCTTCTCTTTATTTCATGTGTTTTTCTTACTTTCCTCGTTCTGGCCCCTATCTTTACAGAGAAAATAGGGGGAGTTGTAGTGGCTTGATGTTCGTGAAGGATGAAAAGAAGTGCGACTTTCAGGGTTGCCACCCTAGTCCTTCTCGGTCATCGTTCTTTACAATTCTACCCTTTTTGAAAAGGCATGGGGTTTGGAAAGCAACTTTTCTTGCTTGTCTTCTTGAGATTTCCCTTGTGAGGGGGTGGGAGCCACCTTCTCTTTCTTCTTTTCTATTATATGCATATGTGCTATTTTTTCCCCTTCCCTTCCTCTTGTTGGCCCCCAGCAGTGTTACAGAGAAGAAAGGGAGGAACTGTTGTGGTTGGGTCTTTGAGAAGGATGAAAAGCAGCGAGAGCTCCTGGGTTGGCCACCCTAGTCCTTCTCGATCACCGTTCCTTGCAGTTCCCCCCTTTTTGCAAAGGCATGGGGGGGTTCGGGGGGGAGGAGGGGCTTGTTTGAGCCCCTTCCCTTTAGCAAGTGGGGGTTAGGGAGTGCGGTTGTCTTGAGGGGGATTCAGGCTTGTTGCTCTTGTTGCGACACATTGTACGTTGGGTTGGCTTTTAGCCATTTCTTGTGGGGGTGCGATTGTTTGGTAACACACGGAAATGACTCTCTGCAACAAATATCTCGGCTCTTGTTACGATGAAGAACGTAGTGAGATGTGATACTTAGTGTGAATTGCATAATCCCATGAATCATCGAGTTTTTGAAGGCAATTTGCGCCCGAGGCTTCAGTCGAGGGCACGTCTATCTGGGCGTTGCATCCCAATAAAACGCGCTCCTTGTAATATGTTAGGGATCAGTGTTGGTGGTCGTCCATGACCAATGTGGTGTGGTTGGCTGAAATGTGCCAGGCAATGTTTCATGGCATGCGTCGGCTAGCGGTGATATTGTCCCCTTGGTTGGGCAATCGGCGTTAGCCGATGCGGGCTTTGTGCGGCATCCCTGGAACTTGATTTGCTCTCTCTTGTCTTCCCATTGGGTAGGGCGAATTTAGCTCCAACTTCCGACCTCAGCTCAGGTGAGAACACCCGCTGAGTTTAAGCATATAATTAAGCAGAGTAAAAGAAACTTACGAGGATTCCCCTAGTAGCGGCGAGTGAAATGGGAAGAGCCCAGCATGAAAATCGGGTGGCAGCATTGCCTGAATTGTAGTCTGTAGAATCGTCCTCAGTGGCAGACCTGGGCCAAGTCCCCTGGAAGGGGGCGCCTGAGAGGGTGATATCCCAGTCGGGCTGGGACCTTGCCGCATCACGAGGCATTGTCGGCGAGTCGGGTTGTTTAGGAATGCAGCCCTAATTGGGTGGTAAATTTCGTCCAAGGCTAAATGGGTGAGAGACCGATAGCAAAAAAGTACCGTGAGGGAAAGATGAAAAGGACTTTGAAAAGAGAGTTAAAAAGTGCTTGAAATTTCCTAGAGGGAAGCGGATGGAGGCTGTCGATGCATCTCGGTCGGATGTGGAACGGCTTAGGCTGGTCCGCCGCTCGACTTGAGGTGAAAACCAAAACGGACTACTACATCATCACAAGTGTGGGTGGAGTACCGCTTGTCGGTTTGCCATTGTGGTGGTTGAGGGACGAAGCGCGTGCCCTTGAGGCAGGCCGTGTGCACCTACGCGCTCGTGGTGTTGGTTGGCAGGCTTTCCATTTCGCTCGTCTTAAAACACGGACCAAGGAGTCTAACATGTGTGCGAGTCGGCGGGTTTTAAAACCTGTGAGGCACAAGGAAGCTGACAGGCGAGATCCCCTATCTGCGGGGGGTGCATCATTGACCGACCTTAAGCTTATGCAAAGGGTTTGAGTGTGAGCACACCTGTTGGGACCCGAAAGATGGTGAACTATGCCTGAGCAGGGCAAAGCCAGAGGAAACTCTGGTCGAGGCTCGTAGTGATACTAACGTACAAATCATTCGTCTGACTTGGGTATAGGGGTGAAAGACTAATTGAACCATCTAGTAGTTGGTTTCCTTCGAAGTTTCTGTCAGGATAGCTGGAGCTCATGCGTGAGTTTTATCGGGTAAAGAAAATGATTAGAGGCATCGGGGGCGTAACACCCTCGACCTATTCTCAAACTTTAAATAAATAAGAGGGTGTGGCTACTCCATTGAGCCGTGCCATGGAATCAAGAGCTCCAAGTGGGCCATTTTTGGTAAGCAGAACTGGCGATATGAGATGAACCTAAAGTTGAGTTACAGTGCTGAATTGCGCACTAACCTAGATCCCACAAAGGGTGTTGGTTGATTAAGATAGTAGGACGGTGGTCATGGAAGTAGAAATCTGCTAAGGAGTGTGTAACAACTCACCTACCGAATCAACTAGCCCCGAAAATGGATGGTGCTGAAGCGCGCAACCTATACTCGACCGTCGGAGCAATTGCCTGGCTTCGATGAGTAGGAGGACATGGGGGTCATTGAGAAACCTCGGGTGTGAGCTTGGGTGGATCGTGAGATAGAAAGGATGTTGCGTCGTAATGTATGTGGAAGGGTGCGAAAACATGGGATGCTTTTGATTGGGTGCCTTATTTTCCTTCTTTTTGGTTAAGCCAACATACCCTCGTGTGGCGGTGGCCCTATGTTTTTCTAGCTAGCATTGCTTGAAATTTGGCCCCCTTTCTCTCAAATTGGATTTTCGTCGCGAGTGTTATGGTGGGTGATGTTTGGTTTTTCTTTCTTTCATGTCGTTTTCTTCCCTTCCGGACCCCAGCTTTATGGATAAAAGAAGGAATTGTTGTGGGTTGGTATCAGAGAAGGATGAAAAGAAGTGAAAACTCCCGATTTGGCCACCCTAGTCCTTCTCGGTCGTTGTTCCTTGCAGTTCCCCACTTTTTTCTAAGGCACAGGTGTTTGAGCCTCCCCTTGTGATTCGTTTTGGTCCCCCTAGCTTTACAGAGAAAAGGTGGGATTTCCGTGGATTGACGTTTTCGGAAGGATGAAAAAGTAGTGTGAGTTGCTGCTGGGGTGGCCGCCCTAGTCCTTCTCGATTGCCGATCTGTACAGTTCCCTCCTTTTTGCGAGGGCAGGGGCCCTTGAAAGCCTATTTTGGTTCTCTTTTTTCTTTTGTCTTTTTGGGTTCATTTTTTCCCTTCCTCCTTTTGGCCCCTAGCTTTACGGAGAAAAGGGTGAATCGTTGAGGATTGGAATTTACGAAGGATGAAAGGTAGTGTGAGGTCCTGGGTTGGGCACCCTAGTCCTTCCCGATCGTCGTTCCTTGCGATTCCCCCCATTTTGGGAGGGCGTGGGGCTCGCGAAGAGTTTTTTATCTATTTGGGCCTCCTCCTTTGAGCCAGTGGACAATTTTTCTTCTCTTTCTTTCATGTGTTTTTCTTACTTTCCTCATTCTGGCCCCTATATTTACAGAGAAAAAAGGGGGAGTTGTAGTGGTTTGATGTTCGTGAAGGACAAAAAGAAGTGTGAGTTTCAAGGTGGCCACCCTAGTCCTTATTGGTCATCATTCTTTACAATTCTACCCTTTTTGAAAAGGCACGAGGTTTGAAAAGCAGCTTTTCTTGCTTGTCTTCTTGAGATTTCCCTTGTGAGGGGTTGGGAGCCACCTTCTCTTTCTTCTTTTCTGTTATATGCATATGTGCTATTTTTTCCCCTTCACTTCCTCTTGTTGTCCCGCAGCAGTGTTACAGAGAAGAAAGGGGGGAACTATTGTGGTTGGGTCTTCAAGAAGGATGAAAAGCAGCGGGAGCTCCTGGGTTGGCCACCGTAGTCCTTCTCGATCACCGTTCCTTTCAGTTCCACCCTTTTTGCAAAGGCATGGGGGGTTTGGGGGGGAGGAGGGGCTTGTTTGATCCCCTTCCCTTTAGTGAGTGGGGGTTAGGGAGTGCGGTTGTCTCGAGGGGCAAGGGGGCTAGTTACTCTTGTTGCGACACATTATACGTTGGGTTGGATTTTAGCCATTTCTTGTGGGGGTGCGATTTTTTGGTAACACACGGAAACGACTCTCAGCAACGGATATCTCGGCTCTTGTTATGATGAAGAACGTAGCAAAATGTGATACTTTGTGTGAATTGCATAATCCCGTGAATCATTGAGTTTTTGAACGCAATTTGCACCCGAGGCTTCGGTCGAGGGCACGTTTGTCTGGGCATCACATCCCAATCAAACATGCTCCTTGCAATATGTTAGGGAGCAGCGGAGGTGATCGTCTATGCCCAATGTGGTGCGGTTGGCTGAAATGTCGCAGGCGATGTTTCGTGGCATGTGTCGGCAAGCGATGATCTTGTCCCCTTGGTTGGGCGGTCGGCGTTAGCCGATGCAGGCTCTGTGCGGAATCCCTGGAACATGCTTTTCTCTCTCTTGTCCTCCCATTGGGTAGGGTGGATTGAGCTCCAACTTGCAACCTCAACTCAGGCGAGAAAACCCGCTAAGTTTAAGCATATAATTAAGCAGAGGAAAATAATCTTACAAGGATTCCCCTAGTAGCGGCGAGGGAACAGGGAAGAGCCTAGCATGAAATTGGTTGGTAGCATCACCTGAATTGTAGTCTGTAGAAGCATCCTCAGCGGCAGACCTGGGCCAAGTCCCTTGGAAGGGGGCACCTAAGAGGGTGACAGCCCCGTCGGGCCGAGACCCTGCCGCATCACGAGGCGTTGTCGGCGAGTCGGGTTGTTTGGGAATGAAGCCCTAATTGGGTGGTAAATTTCGTCCAAGGCTAAATACGGGTGAGAGACCGATAATGAATAAGTACCGTGAAGGAAAGATGAAAAGGACTTTGAAAAGAGAGTTAAAGAGTGCTTGAAATCGCTGGGAGGGAAGTGGATGAAGGCTTTCAATGCGTCTCGGTCGGATGTGGAACGGCTCAGGTTGGTCCGCTACTCGAATTGAGGTGCAAACCAACACAGGCTGCTGCATCATCACAAGCGCAGGTGGAGTACCGCTTGTCGGTTTTCCGTTAAGGTGGTTGAGGGATGAAGAGCATGCCCTTATGGTGGGCCGTGTGCACCTGCACGATCATGGTGTTGGTTGGCAGGCTGTCCATTCAGCCCATCTTGAAATACGGACCAAGGAGTCTAACATGTGTGTGAGTCGGTGGGTTTGAAAACCTACGAGGCGCAAGGAAGCTGACGGACGAGATCCCCTCTCTGTGGGGGGTGCATCGTCGACCAACCTTGAGCTTATGCGAAGGGTTTGAGTGCAAGCACACCTGTTGGGACCAGAAAGATGGTGAACTATGCTTGAGCAGGGCGAAGCCAGAGGAAACTCTGGTGGAGGCTTGTAACGATACTGACGTGCAAATCGTTCGTCTGACTTGGGTATAGGGGCGAAAGACTAATCGAACCATCTAGTAGCTGTTTTCCTCCAAAGTTTCCCTCAGGATAGCTGGAGCTCACGCGCGAGTTTTATCGAGTAAAGAAAATGATTAGAGGCATCAGGGGCGTAACGCCCTCGACCTATTCTCAAAATTTAAATAGGTAAGAGGGTGCGGCTGCTCCATTGAGCCGTGCCATGGAATCGAGAGCTCCAAGTGGGCCATTTTTGGTAAGAAGAACTGGCGATGCGGGATGAACAGAAAGTTGAGTTATGGTGCTGAATTGTGCGCTAACCTAGATCCCACAAAGGGTGTTGGTTGATTAAGATAGCAGGACGGTGGTCATGGAAGTCGAAATCTGCTAAGGAGTGTGTAACATTCACCTGCCGAATCAACTAGCCCCGAAAATGGATGGTGCTGAAGCACGCAACCTATACTCGACCATTGGAGCAATTTCCTGGCTTCGATGAGTAGGAGGAAGTGGGGGTCGTTGAGAAACCTCAGGCATGAGCTTGGGTGGATTGGCCCCCGGTGCAGATCTTAGTGGTAGTAGCAAATATTCAAATGAGAAATTTCAAGACTGAAGTGGAGAAAGGTTCCATGTGAACAGCACTTGGACATGGGTTAGTCGATCCTAAGAGATGTGGAAGCCTTGTATCAAGGGTACACTCTGCACAAGCATCAAAAAGGAATCAGGTTAATATTCTCGAACCAGGACATGGCGGCGGGAGGCAACGTTAGGAAATCCAGAGACCCTGGAATCGATTCACCCAGAGATAGGGTCCAGCAGCTGGAAGAGCACCGCACGTCTTGCAGTGTCCGGTGTGCCCTCGACGGCCCT
The DNA here is from genome assembly GCA_034641835.2 of Pinus albicaulis. NCBI lineage: Eukaryota > Viridiplantae > Streptophyta > Pinopsida > Pinales > Pinaceae > Pinus > Pinus albicaulis. Next base: position 1,079,899,373 of record CM076583.1, read on the forward strand.
TGAAAATCTGGAGGACCGAGTACCATTCATGCCCGGTCATACTCATAAACGCATCAGGTCTCTAAGGTGAACAACCTCTGGTCAATAGAAAAATGTAGGTAAGGGAAGTCGGAAAAATGGATCCGTAACTTCGAGAAAAGGATTGTCTCTGAGGGCTGGGCCTAGGGGTCTGTGCCCTCAACTTGTGGACTGTCGGCAGTCTGCTTGAGATGCTCTCGCGGTGAGGATGGGTATTCGCGTGCCGATTGGGCTACGGGTGTATAATTCCCCCTCGCGGGGGTTTTCCCTAAGCGGCGAACAGTCGACTCAAAACTGGTACGGACAAGGGGAATCCAACTTTTTAATTAAAAAAAATCATTATGATGGTCCCTGCGGATGTTGACGCAATGTGATTTCTGCCCAGTGCTCTGAATGTCAAAGTGAAGAAATTCAACCAAGCGCGGGTAAACGGCGAGAGTAACTATGACTCTCTTAAGGTAGCCAAATGCCTCGTCATCTAATTAGTGACGCACATGAATGGATTAATGAGATTCCCACTATCCCTATCTACTATCTAGCGAAACCATAGCCAAGGGAATCGGCTTGGCAGAATCAACGAGGAAAGAAGACCCTGTTGAGCTTGAATCTAGTCTGACTTTGTGAAATGACTTCAGAGGTGTAGAATAAGTGGGAGCCATTTTCAGCGCAAGTGAAATACCACTACTTTTAATGTTATTTTACTTATTCTGTGGGGCGGAGACAGGGTGTTAGTATGAATTCTTCGTCGAAGTGTACGAAAAAGAACCACTTTAGCTACGCATAACTAATAGCCCTAACAACAATAGAGGCTGCCAAACATCTTCAGATCTGCGATTAGTAGTTAAAATGATGCAACAAACAGATCTATAAACGGAAAGACATTAAGCAGTAAAGTAAAGAGTTTGCTCCATGCATCCAACAGACAAGACAAGAACACGATTTTGAATGAATTTTTATATTACAGGGCACCTGGGAGGAAACAAGAAGGTGTATCCAGATCTCCTCAATGGGATGGGTTCTTTGTAGTCCTCAGCACTTCATATCTAAGCTTTCTCTCTCTTGTAGATGTAGAAAACCCAATGCAGAAAGTAGAGCTCAATGGGAGCAAAATGGTAGAAAATGGGACCAAGTGTATAGATCCAGAGTGATCTAATAGGCAACAAAAGGTGAAGAATGATGGGGAAAACCCTCCTATTTATAACAAAATATTGGTTCATTCTAGATCTTGGTGCATGATTAAAATAATGTTAATCAAATCTAGATCCACCTCTATGGAATATTTTATTATTATTTGTTGGAGGGAAAGGGTGTTTGACTTGGGTCAAATCCCTTGATTAGTGAAAAATAAATAAATAAATGATTTATTTATCTTTTTAAAGAAGTGGTTGGGATATAATCAAATAAATAATGATTTATTTGATTAATGGTGGTTGATTTGGTCATATTTAACAAGGAATATTATTTAAATAATTATTCCTAGAAAATAATAAGATAACTATGGGTTTATCTCATTAATTTCTTTGTTTTTTGGGTTAAACATGACTGGGGATAATAATTAAATTATGGTTTAATTAATTATTCCTTTTGGGGTTTCCTAATTAACATAGTGAAAGCAGTTTTACTTGGGGTAAAACTGGTCTTACATGGTGTACTTGGGTCCATCTAATGATGAAAGGTTAGATGACCCAAAAATGGTGTAACAGATTGCCCCCCAGCGTGCGAGTGTCAGGAGCAAATCGTATGACCGAAGTACGTTGTAAGAATACAATCACTAGACAGCAAAAAGGGGTGTCAGAGAGAGAACTGTGAGGTAGATAGTGTGCTGAAGGACTAGACCCTGAGGAGACGAGACTCGCAGGTGCAACAAGTCTCTTTTTATGAGAGGGTACCTGTGCTGAAGGCGGCGGGGGAGGCATACCTATGCCCGCCGAGACAAAGTACAAAGAATAGTGTGTCCAGTAAACAAGGGACCGAACCATAGAGTACAGCTGGCATAATCATGAGCCAGATAAAAATACAATGAGGAATCTCACATACATGCTGTGCCTGGGATAACAGCCAGGACTGGTATAATAATATCTGAGTACATGAGATAAATACAACCCAAATGCCCCCTGTAAATGGGGAAGGGCTCACAAAATTTGACTGATACATGCAAATCATAGAGGTCTTGCAAACCAAGTGGCTAGGCCAACATCTGTCAAAATGCGGAGGCGGCATCAAGGCTGCCAATGAAGATCATCACAAGACATGTGGGGAGGAGACTGCCTGGGGAGCCACCCCCTCATGAGGGTTGAGACATCTCACACACGCAGGGAATCATCAGAGGCTGTTTCTTTGGAGTCCTTTGGGTACATCCGGTATACGAAGATCTCGGTCATCTTTGAAGGAGATTTGGAGAAGCGATCAAGTATCTAAGTGAGAGATCCCTGCTGATCGTGAGGCAGAACAAGAAGTGGAAAGTGGAACCAAGGTACAGCCTTCTAGACCTTATACGGAATAAATGTGCTGATATGTCACGTGAGGAAGGGAGGTCCACTTCCGTGGGTAGAGGCAATGAGAGATCCTCAACTAAGGCACGAGAGAAAAGCAATAGAGTGACGGACAAACTGACACTAATGATGATGGCGGAAATGGGAAGGGTGGAGTGGCGAATGGGCGACTTCCCTTGTTAGAGCATAAAGGGCATGAATGACATGGCAGCGACTGACACAATATCGAAAGGGACAGGGGACAGTGGGGCTGAAGGTCATGAGATGCGACACAAGAGAGGAACCAAGCAAAAGGGGGTGTAAAAGGACGCAGGATAGACTCCATGAATGCAATGATGACTCAACTTGGATGCTCTAAACAAGGGCGACTTGATAGTGCTGCCACACAGTGAAGGCCCCAATGGGGGGCCATGGAAGCATGAGTACAAGGTGGGCACTCATGACGAAAATCGACACGAACATGGGCAAGTAAGGGAGCGATATGGTGCCCCAAGTACAAGTGTCGTAAGTGAGGAAATTCGATTTTAAGGAGCGGTGAAGTGACCTTTCGTGGAAAAAATGTGTCCGGGTGAAGTGTCAAATCACCAAAAACTAATTAAAACCCATTTGAGAGCTCGGTGAGATCTAACCAGCGGTGCTGACGGTTCGTCGAACGGGGCTACGGTGTGGTCGCAGCAGTCGAAAGAAGAAACAGGGGTTCTCTTTTAATGAGGCAGTTTTCCCTCCAAAATCATTCATTTGCTATTGTTGCTGTGGTGAATGTGGAGAGGAGAGAAGGCCCTAAATCTTGCGGCAAACGTAGCGGACAAACTGACCATTGGATTTGAGATCTGTCAGTTGGAGGTAAGAGGCCTAACCTTGCTCTTGCATTTTGGTGGATTAGATTTGCAGTTTAGGGCCCAACACCCCAGAAACATCCCCTCCCTCATCTCTACGGCCGGGTCGCACTTTTTGGGGCAAAAAGTGCGACCCAGGATGTAGGTTCTAGGGCAAAAAGTGCGACCTGGTCCAGAAAATGGCAGAAAACTGCGACCTGGGAGATGAGGGGGGTTTGGTGTTGTTTTATGGCTGGGAGTTGGGTTTTGGTGTGTGGTTATGGTTTTCCCGATCTGTACCCTGACAAAAATAATGTGTTTGTGCAGGTATGGCAGAGTTGCGGGTCAACTGGAGAGAGAGGGATCTGGAAACACTTCGGACAGAGATCCAGGCGGATCAGGGCGTTCGTCGTGTATTGGCGAGATTTGGGGTTCTCAAGTTTGTGGAGAACCCGTTGATGAGAGCAGGGGAACCATTACTGGCCCGGATTATCAGTTATTGGGATCCAGATCAGGAGATCTTTGTAGTGCAAGGGCACAGGATCGAACTGACGGTCCAAGATGTGTACTTCCTGACCGGCCTCCCACCACTGGGGATCGTGGGAGACACGCAGCCAGTGCTGCCGCGGGGGCGGAATATCATGGAGTTCGTGGAATGCCATTGTCGACCGGGTCTTCAAGTCAAGGGGACTCGAATATCGGTCGGGGATCTAGAGAGGCTAGAAACCCGTGCAGTGGCCGCAGCTGTGCTGCGAATCCTGGGCAGCCAGGCATTCCATCACATCACCGGTGGGCAGATGATGATAGTGGAGAGTGTGTTGGGTGGGACCTACTTTGGGTGGGCCCAAATGATGCTGGTGTCGCTAAAGCGACAGTTGTCGCTATGCAGGCGGCAGGTGAATCATGATTGCTCATATGGGACTTTATTGTGCGCCTTCTTCTTTGAGAAGATCCCGACCTTGAGGCCTCGTGTGCGGCTTCCAGATGGGGGCCCGAGAGAGCCCAGGATGCGTCGTTGGGGACGACTACTCTGCAGAGGACGAGGAGGGGCGGTCGGGCGAGTGTTTCGACCGGAGTTTTTTGCCCATTGGGATCAGATGCCGTTGTACATAGACGACTACCCGTATAGTGGGATGAGCTACTGTGGGGATCCGGATCTGCCACTTCCGTCTGGTCGAGTCTGGGGGCCCGATGGTAAGTGAAAAATTGCTATTCTTATATGGGCATGTTAAATTTTTTGAATAGTAAATAATGATACTGATTCAGGGACTTTTGGTATGTAGATATAGCACCGGTAAAACCGGCCGGATATATGGGACGACCGGCAGCGTCTGGAGCTACAGGTCCGAGTGGGTCGAGAGCAGCGCAGAATGAGGATGCAGCCGCCCTATTGGAGGACATCCGCCGTAGATGTGAGCAGCTTTTGACCGGAGTATCGGAGCGCGGGTGGCAGGATTTAGACGACCAGTACATAGAGCCATGTGTTGGTCTCCCCTCGGAGTGGCGAGGTATCATGCGGCGCATGGCGATGGCTGGTCAAGCTATGCGTGATCTACATGCTGCAGGGGCAGAGCCATGGGCCCGGGAGCCTCCAGATAGTGATTAGGGGCATATGGTGCCCCCTCTGATGTATGTAGGGGCAGGTGGTGCCCCCTATAGTGTATGGAGGGGCATATGGTGCCCCCAGTTTTTGGAACATGCTATGGGCATGTCGTATGTATCAGAGTAGATGGACTCATCAATATATGGTTTGCGACACATAGTATGGATATGTATCGTCTTTTGATGGTTGATTTAATGTTATTGTATTGTATGAATTGTGTGTGATAAATGCCAGTCTAGAACATGGTTTGCAATACTATCCACGTAGTGATTCTGGTCTCTGGGTACATGGTTGAAAGTTATGGTTTCAAACGCACGTATTAAGACTTTCACTCGTAAATAGCGTCTAAACAGCACAGGGTTATGTACACGATAAACACCATTGAGTTGCATTACAAGAAGCAGGGAATCCAAACGAACGTGCAGATGGCGGATGCGATGCAAGAGGGCATCAGCTAATAGGCCACGCACTGCATCATATTCGGCCTGATTTTTGGTGGCAGAACCAATGCATACCCCGTTAGATAGAACGAGGTGATGCAAGGGGGTGAAGATGGCCCACCCTGCCGAGGCAAGATTCCTGGAGTAGCGACTTGCACCATCGGCGTAACCGATAAAGGGTGTGGACGGGGGGTCCTGCAAAATGGTGTGACAAGACAATAAATGAGGGGATGAAAGGAGATGACGGCAGCGTGAGGGCACAGAAGTCATCGAGCGGTAATGGCAGGAGGAAGGGGCAGGATGATCAAGACTCAAACAAGGTGGTGTATGAGAGCTATCGGAAACATGGTGAGGACTCGGGCTGCGGAGGTCAACAGAGACATAAGTGGAGTGATCTCGAGTATCAAGGGACACAACGGGGGAGGCTGCGGACGGGCTAGGCTCTGAGTGTCGTGCAGAGGAGGATAGGTAAAGAATGGTGACTGTAGACTCCGTCATCTGAACATCAGGGGGGGGGATGTGGATGGGAGCGGGGGGATCCTCAGGTTGGCCTGCAGCATACTGCGCGAGAATGGGAGAGGCGGATTGATTTTGTTCAACCTCATACTCGCGGATCACCTCAAGGGAGGCACGGTAATGCGTCAGGTGAGGACAATAATGGGAGTAGTGGCCATGGACACCGCACAAAGCACAAGGCTTGTTGGTGCGGAGAGTCTTGGGGTTCTTGGGGACTACGAAGAAGGAGTGGGAGAACCCTCCTATTTATAACAAAATATTGGGTCATTCTAGATCTTGGTGCATGATTAAAATAATGTTAATCAAATCTAGATCCACCTCTATGGAATATTTTATTATTATTTGTTGGAGGGAAAGGGTGTTTGACTTGGGCCAAATCCCTTGATTAGTGAAAAATAAATAAATAAATGATTTATTTATCTTTTTAAGGAAGTGGTTGGGATATAATCAAATAAATAATGATTTATTTGATTAATGGTGGTTGATTTGGTCATATTTAACAAGGAATATTATTTAAATAATTATTCCTAGAAAATAATAAGATAACTATGGGTTTATCTCATTAATTTCTTTGTTTTTGGGTTAACCATGACTGGGAATAATAATTAAATTATGGTTTAATTAATTATTCCTTTTGGGGTTTCCTAATTAACATAGTGAAAGCAGTTTTACTTGGGGTAAAACTGGTCTTACGTGGTGTACTTGGGTCCATCTAATGATGAAAGGTTAGATGACCAAAAAATGGTGTAACACAGGGCACTTCCCTTGTTTTTGGACTTAAGGCACATTTCAGCGGGTCTATCCGGGTGGAATACATTGTCAGGTGGGGATTTTGGCTGGGGCGGCACATCTGTTAAAAGATAACGCAGGTGTCCTAAGATGAGCTCAACGAGAATAGAAATATCGTGTGGAACAAAAGGGTAAAATCTCATTTGATTTTGATTTTCAGTACGAATACAAACTGTGAAAGCGTGGCCTATCGATCCTTTAGAATTTCAGAATTTGAAGCTAGAGGTCTCAGAAAAGTTACAATAGGGATAACTGGCTTGTGGCAGCCAAGCGTTCATAGCGACGTTTCTTTTTTATCCTTCGATGTCGGCTCTTCCTATCATTGTGAAGCAGAATTCACCAAGTGTTGGATTGTTCACCCACCAATAGGGAACGTGAGTTGTGTTTAGATAGTCGTGAGACAAGTTATTTTTACCCTACTGATGAACTACACCGCAATAGTAATTCAACTTAGTACGAGAGGAACCGTTGATTCACACAATTGGTCATCGTGCTTGGTTGAAAAGCCAGTGGCGCGAAGCTACTGTGTGTCGGATTATGACTGAATGCCTCTAAGTTAGAATCCATGCTAGAAGTGGTGCATGTCACTCTTCGATTGTATCTTGACCCATAGTAGGGGCATCTCTTTGTCACCCCCAGGGGCCCGTGTCATTTGCAAACCACGATCATGAAGCATCTCGATCGGGGCAGCTTTGAAGTTCAATTTCGAACGATCGTTGAGAAGAATCCTTTGCAGATGACTTAAATACTCGACGGGGTATTGTAAGTGGCAGAGTGGCCTTACTGCCATGATCCACTGAGATTCAGCCCTTGGTCGTCTCGATTCAGAGCTTTTCTCTTGTCACTTTATTCAAAATTCGGACGACTATCGCCGTTTCACCCCCCCCGTCTTTTCATTCAAAAATCATTTCATTTTTTCGCATCTCAAAAATGCATTTCTTGCTTGGGGGTGGGAAATTTGGGGTTTCCAATGCCACGGCTGCGAGAGGGGTCGCCAGTCTGTGGAAATTTTGGTCGGTGGCATGGAAACCCCAAATTTCCATGTTGCGGCATGACGCAAAACTAGCCCAGGCTTGTGGAACTGGGGGTTTTCGCATCCTCCCGCGCCCACGAGGGAAACACGCTGGGGAAATTGGGGTTTTCATTTTGTGGGACACAACGGAGGGCCACACCAGAGCCCAGGAAACTTGGGGTTTCCATGTCTCGCCCCCGATGGAAACCGGGTGTTTCCATGTTTTACGGCACACTAGAAACTTGGGGTTTCCATGACGATGGAAACCATCGCTCGAGTCTAGGGAACTGGTGGTGTTTCAAAACCGCGGATCCAAGCCTCTGGAGAAATCCAGGATTTTTCGACGCATACAAACCCGCTGCCCAAGTCAATGAAACACGGGGGTTTCCATTCGCCACGCGACGGACAACCTCCCCAATTTGGAGAAACTCGGGGTTTCCATTTTGTGGCATGGCGGAAAATTTCCCAAGTCTGGGAAACCTAGGGTTCTCGTGTCCCGTCGTGATGGAAACCGCAACCCCAGCACTGGGTGCTTGGGGGTTCCATGCTGCAGCGTGATAGAAACCACCACCCAAGTATGGGGAACTTCGATTTTCCATGTCACAGCGCGACGGAAACCGCCGCTCGTGGTCTGCAGTGCCCGGGGGTTCCCATTTTTTGCGGCACGACGGATACCGCCCAATTCTGGGAAACTCAGGGATTTCCACATCTCGCCACGACATAAACCATGGCCTCGGTGCGAGGAGCTCGGGTTTCCATGTCGCGGCATGATGGAGAACCGCCCAAGCCTGCAGAACTTTGGGGCTTCTGTTTCGTGGCACAAGGGAAACCGCCTAGTTCTGGGAACCTTGCAATTTCCATCTCCAGCCACGACGAAAACCGCACCCTCGGTGAGGGGAAATTGGGTTTCCATGTCGCAGCACGACTATAATCACCCAAGTTTATGGAATTTTTGGTTTCCATTGCACGGCATGGTAGAGAACCACCCAATTCTGGCGAACTTGGGGCTTCCATTTCACGGCGCGATGAAAACCGCTCCCCTAGTCTGTCTTTGGAACTTGGGGTTTTCAGGCCTCGTCGTGATGGAATCCATCCAAGTGCAAGGAATTTTGGGTTTTTTAAGGCCCCAAGACTTCATGAGGTGCGTTCAGGGTAACGGGTGCGCCCATCGGGTGTTTGGACGGTGTTCGGGCGTCGCGTGACGTTACGAGTGAACCATCGCACAGTAACTGCACGGGCGCGGGTGTGTGGCGGCGAGCAGCATGGGTGCGTTGCACACAGCTGGCGGTGGCGTTAGAAAAAGAGATGTTATAGGCAAAATGTCACACCGTAGCCGGAGTCATAAAATCGATGCACGAGTTGAGCGGTCGACGCTACACGAGTGGGCGGACAGCTAAACGATGGGGGTCCGCTTGGGTCCACTGGATGACCCACGACACACACATGATACGCATATTAATATGGCATGCAGATGATTGAGAAGTCATCCAAAAAATGATCAAGCAAGCATATGAGTGTGAGCACATTGGAGCACCATGAGCTAAGCCAACAACTCGTTGGTGAAGGAAACACGGCGGCGGTGAATGCGGGTCGAGTCGAGTTGTTGATGTGTAGGGCATGTGGAATTCTTCCACAGGGCATCCACTCCCCAGGATGGGTTGAGTCGAGTAGTGCGCGGGTCAAGTCGTGCAACAAATGTGCAGGGCGTGCGGAACTTCTCCGCAGGGCGTTCGCACGGTCTGAGCTTCAGTTCAGAGGTCGTTCTGAAGGCATCGTGAGTCGGAATTAAGTGTCGAAAGTTGAAGCAGGTGCGTATTGACGGGACGGATCTAACCACATAGCTGGGGAGTGGATTGGACACACGAAGAGCTCATCGGGAGGTCTGAAATAATTTGCAGTGCCGACCCGAGTGACCCGGCAGCACTTGGGCAGTTTTATGCAGGATATTCCATAGGTGAATTCTAATGTTGTAAACGATTGTTGTTGTCAAGCATTGTAAGATTGGAAAAAAAGTGACTTGCCTTGCCAAAGAGAAAAGGGGGTCTTTTGCTGGATTGGAACTTATACTGTATTTCATATTTATGAAACATATTATTGGGCAGACCCATTATTAACTGGGAGTTTCCCCTCCCTTGTACGTATGGACATACACTGTGGATATGATGATGATGTTTATGTTTTCTGCACATTGAAAGAACATTTGATTAACTAATTTAACAAGTGTTGCCAAAGGCGTAGTCTACATACTTGAGTATTACGAAAAGGAGAAGTATGGTAGTGTCGCACCCCGTCTATAGAATGGTTGAAAGATCACCGAAGGTCTAGGGGCGTGACAGGTTTCCTCTCCCTGCCGTGACGACAGTCACCCAACTATGTGAAATCTAAGGTTTCCATGTCCCTCCTCAGTGGACACTGTCCAATTATACATCTGTCGCGATGAAAAATGCCCCTGTAAGACCCACGAGCTAAGGAAGATGACGGAGGGCATTGGAAGCGTTCAGTGGACATGCGACGTTATCGTGGTGACCGTGGGTGAAGGCACATACAAAATGAGGACGTGCGATGGATGATAAAGGAAAGCAAGAAGGACATCAACATCTTGTTGATTCCATCGCTGGAAAGCTAATGCATGAGCTAGAGCGAAGGTCGAGGGTGGAGAGCGAAGCCGCAGTAGGGAAATGAAGTCTGGGTCGAGTCGGGTAAAAACGCGTTCGGCGTTCACCCGCGGGTCGAGTCGGGTTCCTTTCGGAGGGCGTGTGTGGTGTAGTGTTCGATGCATGGTCGAGTTGGGTTCCTTCCACAGGACGCATGCAGAACAGTGTTCAGGGCGGGCGCGTTCAGGTCGATTCGGGTTCGTGCAGCGCGCCCATGTTCAAGACGCACAAAACAATGTTTGAAGGCACGAAGTTCATTCAGTAGGGTCGAGTCGGGTCGAACGCGACCTGAACACATTCAGGAAACACGTGCAGACCCTGACCCCGGTGACCCACATGTAGAAACGCGTTCAGGGTGCCGAGGGCGTTTGTGACCCGGGTGACCCACTCGAACCAGAATTCGCATAGACTTCAGAGACATGTTCTGAAAGGGAATTTTGGGGTTACTTTGGATTTTTTGCACTGTTGGGAAGCTGTTAAGGCTAGACCAAGGTACAAGCACATTTGGAAAGAAGCATAAAATGGTTTATGGATGCTTGGTTGTATAATTATTGCAGATTTTACATATTTATTGAAGCATAATACTGGGCAGACTTATTAACGGGATTTTCCCCTCCCTTGAATGTATGGGTGTTCATGTGGTTAGATATTGATGTTTATTGCTATTTTATTTCTGCACAAGAACACTTTGGAAGATTAATTAAACAAGTGTTGAGTTAGGCGTAGTCTACTTATTGAGTATTTGAAAAGAGAAAAATAAGGTAGTGCCGCACCCATCTATAGAGTGGTTGGGAGACTACCACAGGTATAGGGGCATGATATTTGGTATCATAGCTACATTTTCATGGCTTTTTTATTATTGATCAGGGATACAGTTGTAGTGTTGCAGGTGGTATTGAAGCTTGATGGATGAGTTTGTTTCATTGGAAATGAACTTCAGAGAAATTAAAGAGAAGTCGAAGGAAGTGGAAAAGGATTTTGATGAGGCGAGTTAGACCATTGATAAAATATGCAAGAGGAGGACATATGGCATGAGAAAAGATGAAATGTTTCAACTAATGAATAAAGTGAGAATTATCCGAGCAGAAATGGACAAGGTGGAAGAAGAGTGAAGGCAGTTACTTGATAAGCTTCTCAAACTTAGAGACCTTGGAAAGATGAAGCATGGTGGCATGAAGCCCACTATGGACGAACCAAAGGATGTTGCAGATGGGATTGAAGTCAAGGAAGAACTTGATGAAAAATTTGGACGAGGACCAAGCACATTACAAGCATTGATGGTGGACGATTCTCACAAGGATGTTGCAGATGTGGTAGAAGTCGAGGACGAACTTGATGAACAGGTTGGATCAGGGCCAAGCACATTCAAAGCATCAGTGATGGATGATTCCAGGGAGGATGTTGAGGATGTGGATATGATCGAGGAAGAACTCATGGAACAAGTTGAACCTGGACCAAGCACATTGCAAGCATTGGGGGATGAACCACATGTAAATGTTGCAGAGGTGACAATGATCGAGGAGTAAGTTTATGAGCAGGTGGAACCAGGATCAGAAGCATTATAGACATTGATGAGGACAGAGGACACTTGCTTAGAGATTCTTCATGAAGATATGACTGGTGTTTCAATTGAGCATCTGGGAGATGGACCATATGCAGGGATGGGAAAGAAGATGACTTCTTTGCCAATACCATGGAGGACCTTTCCTCGAATGACTATGATGGAACCTTGTACGTTGGAGAAGCAAGGAGCATTTATTTTTGTAGACCTTGATAGGGAAATTTCTGGCGTCGCTCTAGTAGGTTCAAATTCCCATGACAAAGGAGAAACTTGATGATCTTTGTGATAGATATGGGTCATGCATAGCCACATGGAAATTGGCTAGGTGCCCGGCATGACTCATGGACTGCGTTGGTGGTAGGGCACATTGTTTGGGTACACTTATTCATGGCACACAACCAAGAAGGAACTCTTGGTGCACCTTTAGTGGGGGATAAGCCTTGGAGGAAGTACCCATGATGATGATGGTAGAAGTGACCAAGGGCACTTAACCTGTACGCTATACACATGATGGTGACTAGAGTTGAGATGAGTCTACTCTTTATGGACACATGGGCAACCAAAAGTCACATACATTAACATGAGGGCACGGCGAGACATTATGTGGAGACATTATGCAAGTGCACTTACTAGGTGCCCACTTATGAGCATCATGGAGGAGTGTCAAGCAGGAATATGCTGAGCACGATCGATTGTTGGTGCTACATGGAGACCTTTTATATATGGGTTGATGGATGTTGTTCATTTTGAGCAACAAGACATTGGTTGGATGAGCAGCCTATGAGCACATTCGTATGAATTGCAGGGCGAGAACAAATTTTGGTGGCACTCGTGGGAAATACAAGTATGCTTGCCAGCGCTTTGGATAGGATGATGCATGGGAGTTCATGATGGAGTTGCATTCATTGGAGGCTTAATACTACAATGATCTTGCAGTGTCTGGTTCACCGAGGAACTGAGATCGAGACTAGCCTTGATTTTGATGCACTATGGGATGCATACCTTTGAGCACATTTACGGGGTGTGTTTGTGAGGAGTCACTTGATGGAGATGATCAACAGGACGAATTGGAGGTTGATGGAGATGCGATGATGGGATGCATTGGTGGTATACACTTGGGCATGGGTTGAGCCTTCTTGACTTAAATTTGGTACGCACATTGGATGCATATTGCAGATGGGATGAACATAGCTTCACGGACCTGAATATGGCACACTGTTGAGAGGATGTTCTTGACTTGATTTGAGGAGGACCTTTCACACGTGGATGATGCTCGATAGTTGTGGCTGTCTTTTGAACAGCGCGTGGAGATTGGGATCATGGGAAGCACATTTCAGATAGAGATGGCTTGTTGGATGGACAACATGTTGCGGATGAGACGAATCTCCATGGATTACTTTACTCTCATATGGGATGGATCCTTGATTGAGTTGATGGTTGTGACAGGATGAGAGAGGGACAACTAATGCATGGTACGAGGATGCGCATTACCACAATGAGAATCTCTGGTTGGACCGATCACCCAACCAGTTCGATTTATGAGGGCTATAGCACCATGCAGAGTTGTGCATGTGTGCCTTGCTGTCATGCCCCTATACCTTCGGCGGTCTTTCAACCATGTTATAGATGGGGTGCGGCACTGCCGTACTTTTTCTTTTCGTAATACTCAAGTATGTAGCCTACGCCTTTAGCAACACTTGTTAAATCAGTTGAGAAAATTTTCTTTCAATATGAAGAAAACATAAACATCATCGTCATATCCACAGTGTATGCCCATACATGCAAGGGAGGGGCAACTCCCTGTTAATAATGAGTCTGCCCGATAATATGTTTCATAAGTATGAAATACAATATAAGTTCCAATCCAGAAAAAGGACTCCTTTGCTCCTTGGCAAGGCAAGCTACCTTTTGTTGAAGCTTACAATGCTTGAAAATCATTAAATAGCCAACAAACAATCATTTACAACGTTAGAATTCACCTTGGGAATTTTCTGCATAAAACTGCCCAAGTGCTGTCGGGTCAGTCGGGTCACCGCCTGCCTATGAGTTCAGAACTTCCCACGAGTTCTTCATGTTTCAAATCCACTTCCAAGATATGTGGTTAGCTTCTTCCCATCAATACGCACCCGCTAAAACTTTTGGCACTCAATTCCGACCTACGATGACCTCAGAACGAGCTCTGAACTGAAGTTCAGACCTCCTGCAGACGCCTGCGAAAACGCGTTCGGGTTGGGTCATTTCATTTGAGGGTGACCGTATCAATATTTCTAAGTTGTGACCACCCAAGAGCCTTGTGAACATTTGGATGGCCCATTTTCCATTTGCTCCCATGTGCATCCATTTGTTCGGGCGCGTCGTGTCGCGCCGGGTGAGGGCGCCCGGCCAAACGCGCTCGGGTCGAGTCGTTTGGTCCGACGGAGCCCGTATCGGATTTGCTAAGTTGTGACCGCCTGGGTGCCTTATGCACGTTCAGGTAGCCCCTTTTCCATTTTCTCCCATGAGTGTCCATTCGGTGGGGCGCGTTGTGTCACAGTGTCACACCGGGTCACCCCACCCTGCAAAACGCGCTCGGGTCGGGTCATTTGGTCTGAGTGCGCCAGTATCAGATTTGCTAAGTTGTGACTGCTCGGGTGCCTTGCGCACATTAGAGCAGCCCTTTTGCCGTTTTCTCACATGTGCATCCGTTCGATCAGGCACGCAGTGTCGCGTCAGGTCGCCACTTCGCACCGGGTCGCCGCGCTCGGCTCGGGTCGTTTGGTCCGAGGGCGCCCGTTTCGTATTTGCTAAGTTGTGACCACCCGAGTGCCTTGTGCACATTCGAGTGGCCCTTTTTCTATTTTATCCCATGAGTTTCCGTTCGGTTCGGCGTGTCGTGTCACGCCGGGTCGCCGCGCCGCACCTGGTCGCCGCACCGCACCGGGTCGCCGCACCCGGCCAAACGCACTCGGGTCGGGTCATTTGGTCCGAGGGTGCACATATCAGATTTTCTAAGTTGTGACCACCCAGGTGCCTTGTGCACGTTCAAGCAGCCCATTTTTTGTTTGCTCACATGTGCGTCCATTTGGTCGGGCGCGCCGTGTCGCGTCAAGTCATCGCTTCGCACCGGGTCGCCGCGCTCGGGTCGGGTCATTTGGTCCGAGGGTGCCCGCTTCATATTTGCTAAGTTGTGACCACCCGGGTGCCTTGTGCATGTTTGAGTGACCCATTTTCCGTTCGCTCCCATGTTCTTCCGTTCGGTCTGGCGCGCCCTGTCGCGTTGGGTCACCGGGTTGCCACACCTGCACAAAGGCGCTTGGGTTGGGTCATTTGGTCTGAGGGTGCCCGTTTCATATTTGCTAAGTTGTGACTACTCAGGTGCCTTGTGCACATTCAAGTAGCACATTTTCTATTTTCTCCCATGTGCGTCTGTTCGGTCGGGCGCGCCGGGTCGCCGCTTCGCGCCGGGTCGCTGCTTCGTAGCGGGTCGCCGCGCTTGGGTCGGATCGTTTGGTCTGAGGGCGCTCGTTTCATATTTTCTAAGTTGTGACCGCCACGGTGCCTTATGCATGTTTGGGTGGCCCTTTTGCTGTTTGGTCCCATGAGCATCCGTTCAGTCCGACGCGTAGTGTCGCGCTGGGTTGCTGCGTCGCACCGGGTCGCCACACCCGACCAAACGTGCTCGGGTCGGGTCGTTTGGACCAAGGGTGCACGTATCAGATTTGCTGACACGTGACTACCTGGGTGCCTTATGCACATTCGAGTGACCTGTTTTCCATTTGTTGCCATGTGCGTCCATTGGGTCGGGCGTGCCGTGACGCGCCAGGTCATCGCTTCACACCGGGTCACCGTGCTCAGGTCGGGTCGTTCAGTCCGAGGGTGCCCGTTTCATATTTGCTAAGTTGTGACCACCCCAGTGCCTTGTGCATGTTTGGCCAGCCTATTTTCCATTCGCTCCCATGTGCGTCCGTTCAGTCGGGCGCGCCGTGTCGTGCCGGGTCGTTGCACCCGGCCAAACGCGCACGGGTCGGGTCGTTTGGTTCGAGGGCGCCCGTTTCATATTTGCTAAGTTGTGACCACCTGGGTGCCTTGTGCACGTTCGGGCAGCCCTTTTGCTATTTTCTCCCATGTGCGTCCGTTCGGTCGGGCGCGTCGGGTCGCCGCACCCGGCCAAACGAGCTCAGGTCGGGTCGTTTTGTCCGAGGGCGCCCGTGTTAGATTTGCTAAGTTGTGACCGCCCGAGTGCCTTGTGCAAGTCCGGGCGGCTCGTTTGTCGTTTGCTCCCACGTGCATCCATTCGTGCAGGCGCGCCGTGTCACACCGGGTAGGGCGTCCGTTCGGGTCGGGTCGTTAAGTCAGAGGGCGCCCGTATCAGATTTGCTAAGTTTTGACCGCCCAGGTGCCTTGTGCACGTCCAGGCGGCCTGTTTACCATTTTCTCCCATGTGCATCCATTTGGTCGGGCGCATCGTGTCGCACTATGTGACGGCGTCCGTTCGGGTCGGGTCGTTTGGTCTGAGGGCGCCCATATCCAATTTGCTAAGTTGTGACTCCCCGGGTGCCTTGTGCACGATCGGGCGATCAGTTTGTCGTTTGCTCCCATCTGTGTCCATTTGATCCATTTGGGTGGGCGCACCATCTCGCGCAGGGTGAGGGCGTCCATTCAGGTCGGGTCATTTGGTCCGAGGGCACCCGTATCAGATATGCTAAGTTGTGACCGCCCGGGTGCTTTGAGCACGTCCGGGCGGCCCGTTTGCCGTTTTCTCCCATGTGCGTCCGTTCGGTCCATTCGGGCGGGCGCGCCGTGTCGCGTCGGGTGAGGGCGTCCATTCTAGTTGGGTCATTTGGTCCGAGGGCACTCGTATCAGATATGCTAAGTTGTGACCGCCCGGGTGCTTTGTGCACGTCTGGGGGGCCTCTTTGCCGTTTGCTCCCATGTGCGTCCGTTCGGTCCGTTCAGCTCGGGTCGTTTGGTCCGAGGGCGTCCGTTCGGGTCGGTTCGTTTGTTCTGAGGGTGGCTGTGTCATATTTGCTAAGTTGTGACCACCTGGGTGCCTTGTGCATGTCCATGCGGCCCGTTTGCCCTTTGAACCCATGTGCGTCCATCTGGGTGAGGGCGTCCATTCGGGCGGGCGCGCCGTGTCGCGCCAGGTGAGGACATCCATTCGGGTCGGGTCGGGTCGTTTGGTCCAAGGGTGCCTATGCTAGATTTGCTAAGTTGTGACCGCCTGGGTGCCTTGTGCACCTCCGGGCGGCCCGTTTGTCATTTTCTCCCATGTGTGTCTGTTCGATCGGGTGCGTCGTGTCGCGCTAGGTGAGGGTGTCCGTTCGAGGGGGCACGCCATGTCGTGTCAGGTGAGGGCTACCATTCGAGTCAGGTTGGGTCGGGTCGTTTGGTCCGAGGGCGCCCGTGTTAGATTTGCTAAGTTGTGACCGCCTGGGTGCCTTGTGCACGTCTGGGTGGCCTATTTTCCATTTTCTCCCATGTGCATCCGTTGAGGTGGGCGCGTCGTGTCGTGCCAGGTGAGGGCTTCCGTTCAGGTCGGGTCGTTTGGTCCGAGGGCGCTCATGTCAGATTTGCTAAGTTGTGACCGCCTGGGTGCCTTGTGCACATCCGGGTGGCCCGTTTTCCATTTGCTCCCATGTGCGTCCGTTCGAGTGGGCCCGCCATGTCGCCCCGAGTGAGGGCGTCCATTCGGGTTGGTATGTTTGGTTTGAGGGCATCCGTTCGGGTCAGTTCGTTTGGTCCGAGGGCACCCGTATCAGATTTGCTGAAATGTGACCACCCGAGTGCCTTGTGCACGTCCAGGCGGACCATTTGTCATTTTCTCCCATGTGTGTCCATTCAGGTGAGGGCGTCCGTTCAGGCGGGCGTGCCGTGTAGCGCTAGGTGAGGGCGTCCGTTTAGGTCGGGTCGTTTGGTCCGATGGTGACTGTGTCAGATTTGCTAAGTTGTGACCACCCGGGCGCCTTGTGCACGTCTGGGCGGCCCGTTTTGCATTTGCTCCCATGTGCGTCCATTTGGTCGGGCGCGCCATGTCGCGCCGGGTGAGGGCGTCCGTTCGGGTCATGTTGGGTCGGGATGTTTGGTCCGAGGGCGCCCATGTCAAATTTTCTAAGTTGTGACCACCCGGGTGCCTTGTGCACATCCGGGCGGCCCGTTTGCCGTTTTCTCCCATGTGCGTCCTTTCGGGTGGGCGTGCCGTGTCGCGCTGGGTGAGGGCTTCCGTTCGGGTCTGGTCGTTTGGTCCAAGGATTCTCATGTCAGATTTGCGAAGTTGTGACCACCTGGGTGCTTTGTGCAAATCTGGGCGGACCGTTTGCCATTTTCTCCCATGTGGGTCCGTTCGGGTGAGGGCGTCCGTTCAGGCGGGCGTGTCGTGTGGCGCTAGCTGAGGGTGTCCGTTCGGGTCAGGTCGTTTGGTTGGACGGCGACTGTGTCATATTTGCTAAGTTGTGACAGCCCAGGTGCCTTGTGCATGTCCAGGTGGCCCGTTTTCCGTTTGCTCCCATGTGCGTCTGTTCAGTCGAGCACGCTGTGTCGCGCCGGGTGAGGGCGTCCGTTCGGGTCAGGTCGTTTGGTCTGAGGGCGTTCGTTTGGGTCGGGTTGTTTGGTCCGAGGGTGCCCATGTAAGATTTGGTAAGTTGTGACCGCTCAGGTGAGTTGTGCACGTCCAGGCAGCCCGTTTTCCATTTTCTCCCATGTGCATCCGTTCGGGTGGGCGCACTGCATCGCCTCGAGTGAGGGCGTCTGTTCGGGTCAGGTTGTTTGGTCTGAGGGCGCCAGTGTCAGATTTTCTAAGTTGTGACCGCCCGAGTGCCTTGTGCATGTCCGAGCGGCCCATTTTCCGTTTGCTCCCATGTGTGTCTATTTGGGTCGGTGCGCCGTTTCACACTGGGTGAGGGCCTCTATTCGGGTCGGGTCGTTTGGTTCGAGGGCGTCCGTTCGGGTTGGTTCGTTTGGTCCGAGGGTGCCCGTGGCATTTTTGCTAAGTTGTGACCGCTTGGGTACCTTTTTCACATCTAGGCGGCCCGTTTTCCATTTTCTCCCATGTGCTTCCGTTTGGGCGGGCACGGCGTGTGGCGCCAGGTGAGGGCGTCCGTTCGAGTCGGGTCGTTTGGTCCGAGGGCGCCTGTGTCAGATTTGCTAAGTTGTGACCGCCCGGGTGCCTTGTGCACATCCGGGTGACACGTTTTCCATTTTCTCCCATGTGCGTCCATTGATGCGAGTGTGCCATGTTGCATCGGGTAGGGCAACCGTTCGGGTTGGGTCATTTGGTCAGAGGGTGCCCGTGTCAGATTTGCTAAGTTGTGACCGCCCAGGTGCCTTGTGTACGTCCAGGCAGCCTGTTTGTCATTTGCTCCCATGTGCGTCCGTTTGGGTGGGCATGCCGTGTTGCCCTGGGTGAGGGCCTCCGTTCGGGTCGGGTCGTTTTGTCTGAGGGCGTCCGTTCAATTTGGGTCATTTGGTCCCAGGGCGCCCATGTCAGATTTGCTAAGTTGTGACTGCCCGGGTGCCTTGTGCACATCCGGGCAGACCGTTTGCAATTTGCTCGCATGTGCGTCCGTTTGGGTGGGTGCGTCGTGTCGCGCCGGGTGAGGGCACCCATTCCGGTCAGGTCGTTTGGTCCGAGGGCACTCGTGTTAGATTTTCTAAGTTGTGAGTGCCCGGGTGCCTTGTGCACGTTCGGGCGGCCCGTGTCAGATTTGCTTTTCGTGTGAAAGGTGGGTTGGTAATAGAGTTGGTTTGTTCGGTTGTGCCTGAAGAGTGGCCTTAGGTCATTTTTAGGATCGCCAACTTTCTTCTCTCCATCACCACTCGGTAGTGTATGAGAGGTAATTTTGGCCATGCTTTTCCTCGCAGGCATGTTTGAACAATCTCTCCTGTCCACTATGTTTTCTTGCAGTTGGATGGGGTTGTTGTGTGTGGCTCCTTGAGATGACTGTCTGCTTGTTAGCTTTGCTGAAATTGGCTCTTCGGTATCTCTCTCTTGTGGCCCTTGGTTGCATTTTTCTCTGATGAAATGAGCATTTTGCTATGTCACTTGTTGGCTCCATCGATGTGGGATCTTCTCTATATTTTTCATCTCCTCCCTTTTTTCTTGTGGGGGGAGGGTTTGGATTTTCGTGTGAAAGGTGGGTTTGTAATTGAGTTGCCTTTTCGGGTGTGCTTGAAGAAGGGCCTTGGGTCCTTTGTAGGGTCATCGACTCTCATATTCTCTCCATCCCCACTCGGTTGCACATGAGTGGTAATGTTGGCCATGCTTGTCTTGGGAGGCATATGTGAAAAGAGTTACCCTTTCGCTCTGTGTTTTCAGAGTTGGATGAGGTTGCTGTGTGTGGCTCCTTGAGACAACTGGTCGGTCGCCTATGTCGCTCTCGTGCCCCTTGCTCGCTCGTTGGCTCCATCGATGTCAGCTCTTCACTATATTGTTCACCTCCTCCCTTTTTGGTGGGTGGGAAAGGTGGGCTTTTCTCTCGTTGGCTTCGTGAAATCGGCTCTTCGCTATATTGTTCACCTCCTCCCCTTTTGGTGGGGGGAGGGTTTGGATTTTCGTGTGAAAGGTGGGTTGGTAATTGAGTTGCTTGTTCGGGTGTGCCTCAAGAAGGGCCTTGGGTCCTTTGTAGGGTCGTTGACTCTCTTCTTCTCTCCATCCCCACTCGGTAGCACATGAGCGGTAATTTTGGCCATGCTTGTCCTGGGAGGCATATGTGAAAAGAGTTACCCTTTGACTCTGTGTTCTCAAAGTTGGATGAGGTTGCAGTGTGTGGCTCCTTGAGAGAACTGGCTGGTCACCTATGTCACTCTCATGCCCTTTGCTCGCTCGTTGGCTCCGTCAATGTTGGCTCTTCACTATATTGTTCACCTCCTCCCTTTTTGGTGGGTGGGAGAGGTGGGATTTTCTCTCGTTGGCTTTGTGAAATCGTCTCTTCGCTATGTTGTTCACCTCCTCCCATTTTGGAGGGGGGACGGGTTGGATTTTCATGTGAAAGGTGGGTTGGTAATTGAGTTGCTTGTTTGGGTGTGCCTGAAGAATGGCCTTGGGTCATTTGTAGGGTGGTCGACATTCATATTCTCTCCATCCCCACTCGGTAGCACATGAGCGGTAATGTTGGCCATGCTCGTCCTTGGAGGCATATGTGAACAATTCCCCCTTCTCTCTGTGTTCTCAGAATTGGATGGGTTTTTGTGTGTGGCTGCTTGAGATGACTATCCTCTTCATTTTTTGGCTCTTTATGGTGCCAGTTTCTTGTGTTTGTAATCTTTCTATGTCAGCATTGTGGGTTGAGTTGCATACATTTAAGAGGAATGTGGAAGGGTTTTGGTTGTAAGACGCCCCTCTTTCTTGCTTTTTCCATTGGGCGATGTGAGGAGCGGTTCTCCTTATTGTAAAATTAAGGTTTGGAATTCCTTTTTGAGTGCACGTCATCTATCCCTGCGTTGGATTTGAGATTTTGATAGATGTGGTGGCCCATATGTTTGATCGAGTAGTCGGCTTTTTCCTTGCATCTTGTGTGCACAGTAGAATTATGTGGCTTGGAATGTTGAGACACAAGGTGATGGGTATTTATTTTTTGGTTGATCGTGTATCCGATTGTGGTCCAATGGGGATGAGGCTTGCTATGTTGATGGCAGGGTGTGTGGGGTGCGGGGCTGCCTGATCCCTCCTTCTGTTCGGATATGTTCATGCATTTTGTAGCGAGCTTCTTGATTTGCATTTATTTTCTCCCTTTGCCTTCCCATCGAGGTGGCTCCAGGCGATCAAGCGATCGAGGTCCACCGTTGCTGCTGTCTAGGTGGATTCCTAGGTGGTCTCGATGAGGGGTGGGGAGGGTTGGAGGGGGGAATTTTGAAGAGAGGTTGCAGGATCGTTCGTTCTTTATTTATTTCCATCCTTTTGCATCGAGGGTGCCACAGGCGATCAAATGATTGAGGTCCACTATTGCTGCTGACCGGGTGAACTCCTAGGTGGCCTTGGTGTGGGGCGGGGACAGTCAAGGTGGCATTTATAAATAGATTTTGTCGACTTTGTCATTCTCCTTCTACTTCCTTATTTTTCCTTTGCAATGAGGTTGCTGCAGGCGATCAAGTGATCGAGGTCCGTTGTTGCTACTGCCTGGGTGGACTCCAAGGTGGCCTTGCTGTTGGGCAGGAAGGGTTGGAGGGAATTTTTAAGAAACGTTGTGGGGTGGGTTGTTCTCCCTTTATTTACTTACTTTTCTTTCACATTGAGGTCGCCGCAGGCGATCGGGTGATCAAGGTCCATCGTTTCTGCTATCCGGGTGGAATCCTAGGTGGCCTCGGTGTGGGGTGGGGATGGTTGGGAGGAATTTTAGAGAGAGAGAGAGAGAGTTTTCAGGGTAGGTCATTCTCCATTTGTTTCCTTTGTTTGCCTTTGCATCAAGGTTGCCGCAGGCGCTCGAGGTCCACCATTGCCGCTGTTGGGGTGGACTCCTAGGTGGCCTTGGTGCGAGGCGGGGAGGGTTTGGGGGGCATTTCTAAGATTGTATTGTTTTTGTTTTCTCCCCTTTGTCTGTTCATTGTGGCTGTCGTTGGTGATAAGGCTTTTGCTATCCTTGCTGGTTGGGGGGTGGTTACCAACTCCTAGGCGGCCTCGGTGCAATGTGTCTCGGTGGGGTGACCCATTTTTTCGCTTTGTGGATCTTGCATCCATCGTCCATTACGTTTGATTTCTTGCATGTCCTTGGCATGTAGTGTGTGTGGGCTCTAATCCCTTATTGGGGATGCAAGAGGTGCAAGGTATAAGAGCTTTACATGATATTTTGACCTGTCTTTCACTTGATTGGTGTTCAGGGTGGCTTTCTATAAGAGAGAACTTTGAATGCCCTTTGAAGTGGGAGGGTGCTACCTAATTTATCCTACCATTAGTCATATGCTTGTCTCAAAGATTGAGCCATGCATGTCTAAATATGAACTAATTTAGACTGTGAAACTGTAGATGGCTCATTAAATCAGATATATTTTTTTTGATGGTACCATACTACTCGAATAACTGTAGTAATTCTAGAGCTAATACGTGCACCAAGTCTCGACTCTTTGGAAGGGATGCATTTTTTATATAAAAGGGCGATGCAGGCTTGCCCTCTTCTCCGGTGAATCATGATAACTCGACAGATCGCACAGCCCTTGTGCTGGCGATGCTTCATTCAAATTTCTGCCCTATCAACTTTTGATGGTAGGATAGAGGCCTACTATGGTGGTGACGGTTGACAGAGAATTAGGGTTCGATTCTGGAGAGGGAGCCTGAGAAATGGCTACCACATCCAAGGAAGGTAGCAGGCATGCAAATTACCCAATCCTGACATGGGGAGGTAGTGACAATAAATAACAATACTGGGCTCATCGAGTGTGGTAATTGGAATGAGTACAATATAAATCCTTTAACGAGGATCCATTGGAGGGCAAGTCAGGTGCCAGTAGCCGCGAAAATTCCATCTCCAATAGCGTATATTTAAGTTGTTCAGTTAAAAAGCTCGTAGTTGTAACTTGGGTCATAAAGGTTGGTCCACCTACTTGGTGTGCACCTGCCCTTCCGTCCCTTTTGTAGGTGGCATGCTCCTGGCCTTAACTGGCAGAGTCGCAGCTCCGGCACTGTTACATTGAAAAAATTAGAGTGCTCAAAGCAAGCTTATGCTCTGAATACATTAGCATGGAATAACGTGATAGGAGTCTGGTCCTATTGTGTTGGCTTTTGGGACCGGAGTAATGATTAATAGGGACTATCGGGGGCATTTGTATTTCATTGTCAGAGGTGAAATTCTTGGATTTATGAAAGGCGGACCACTGTGAAAGCAGTTGCCAAGGATGTTTTCATTAATCAAGAACGAAAGTTGGGGGCTCGAAGACGATCAGATACCGTCCTAGTCTCAACCATAAACGATGTCAACCAGGGATCGGCAGATGTTTCTCTAAGGACTCCACCAACACCTTCTGAGAAATCAGAGTGTTTGGGTTCCAGGGGGAGTATGGTCATAAGGATGAAACTTAAAGGAATTGACGGAAGGGCACCACCGGGAGTGGAGCCTATGGCTTAATTTGACTCAACACGGGGAAATTTACCAGGTCCAGACATAATAAGGATTGACAGATTGACAGCTCTTTCTTGATTTTATGGGTGGTGGTGCATGGCCGTTCTTAGTTGGTGGAGCGATTTGTCTGGTTAATTCCGATAGCGAACGAGACCTCAATCTGCTAACTAGCTACGCGGAGGTTCCCCTTCACGGCCAGCTTCTTAGAGGGACTATGGCTGTTTAGGCCATGGAAGTTTGAGGCAATAATAGGTCTGTGATGCCCTTAGATGTTCTGGGCTACACACGTGCTACACTGATGTAGCCAACAAGTTTTTCTTCGTGGTTCGAGAGCATCGGGAAATATTCTCAAATTGCATCGTGATGGGGATAGACCGTTGCAATTATTGGTCTTCAACAAGGAATTCCTAGTAAGTGTGTGTCATCAACTCGTGTTGACTACATCCCTACCCTTTGTACACACCGCCCATCACTCCTACCAATTGAATGATTTGGTGAAGTGTTCGGATTGTGTCGATGACGGTGGTTCGCCACTGTCGACGTCGTGAGAAGTTCATTCAACCTTATCATTTAGAGGAAGGAGAAGTCGTAACAAGGTTACCTGTGGTAGGATCATTGATAGTAGCATTTCGTTTTTTGGTTTGGGTTGTGTGGGTTTCGATTACATGTAATCTAGGAACGTGTGGTGTGTCTCTAGGAGAGCTGGTTTGATTCTTGTCAGGATGGTGCCTCTTCCAAAAGAGACTCGCAACATTTTTAGTTGCCTATCTTGAGTTCATGCCTATTGTTTCATGTACTTGCAAGTGATGCTTGTGCTTGTCCCATCCTTTGTTATTGTTTCCCCTAATGTGTTTTTTGTATGGGGTTCAGAAGCTCGTTGCTAGGGAGCCCCCTCTCCAACGGTATGTTCGGCAGGGCATGGTTGCTGCATTCGAGGTGCTTAGGGAATACGATGGAAAAATTCAGACTCGTTTGTAGTGGCGATGCTCGGTCCTTTTTTCATTGGAAGATGTGGGCCTCCATAGTTGGTTATCTCGAAAAGGCGGCGACGGCAGCTTATTATGTGTTTGCTTGGGCGAGCCTTTTTGTTGGTGGTTGGTTCAAGGGAGTGGTTTCGCATGCGCTTCTTACCTCAACCCTTTCCTGAGGGGAAAATGTTGGGGTGGGGTCAAATATGGGATGGATGAAGAGCAGAGAAATCCATTGGGCTGGCCACCCTAGTCCTCTCGACTGTTCCTTGACATGCCCTTGCGGAAGGGTTGGATCTAGGTAATGAAATAGCCCTCCCTTGGTTCGAGCTCCATCAAAATTGCAAGTTTCCTCGTCAATGGGCACAAGGTATCGCATTATTTTCTCATGCCTTTGGTGTTGAGGGAATTCCTTGTCCTTTCTTGAGCCACTCCCCCTTCCAAGGAAATTAGGAAGTAGGTTATGTCCTAGTATCACCATTTGGATTGTGGGTTTTTTGCGTGACTTGGTCATTTTCTTGGATGTGTTGATTGTTGCAATAGCATTGTGGTGTGCACTTTGGGGCCTTCCCTCTTTTTAGGGCATGAAATTTCACCGCCAACGTATTTGTGGCTCTGGGCTTTATCCAGCATTGAGTGTCAGCCTGCGATAACTCTTCTTTGGAGTTCCGGTTGTTTGGGCCCCCTTGAATTTTTGGCTGGAAAGGTTGTCGGGTGTCCTATACACAGAGGGGTGCAATAGCGGGGTGGGTTTGCTATTAGTGCATTTTTTTTCTGAAGCCTTGTGTGGGTCGGGGGGTCGTTTACCTCTCAGTAGTAACGTGCTCCAGGCACTTGTCTTATCGTGGCCCTTGGCTTTTCTAGCGGTAAAGTTTAGGTTGTGGCTTGTCTACTTGGTTGTTTGATTGTTGCTTGTTATGTCGTGTAGATATAAAGGATGTTGCATCATAATGTATGTGGAAGGGTGCAAATATGTGGGATGCTTTTGATTGGGTGCCTTGTTTTCCTTCTTTTTGGTTAAGCCAACATCCCCTCACGTGGCGGTGGCCCTATGTTTTTCTAGCTAGCATTGCTTGAAATTTGGCCCCCTTTCTCTCAAATTGGATTTTCGTCGCGAGTGTTTGGTGGGTGATGTTTGGTTTTTCTTTCTTTCATGTCATTTTCTTCCCTTCCGATCCCCAGATTTATGGAGAAAAGCAGGAATTGTTGTGGGTCGGTGTCGGAGAAGGATGAAAAGCAGTGCAAACTCCCGGGTTGGCCACCCTAGTCCATCTCGGTCGTTGTTCCTTGCAGTTCCCCACTTTTTTCTAAGGCACAGGGCTTGGAAATATTCTATTGTGTTTGAGCCTCCCCTTGTGATTCGTTTTGGTCCCCCTAGATTTACAGAGAAAAGGTGGGATTGCCGTGTGTTGTGCATGTCAACCCCTCCATTCAAATTTTTGGCCTACCGCCCCATATAAAACTTTAAAACCTACTACAATGACCAAAAACCTCCCTATTCTGCTTGTCGTTACCCTTTCTGCCCAAAAAATACACTGTACAAAGGCTAAAAATCACAGTATAAGATTTATCTATCCTAGCCCCTATAGTTCCAGTCCCTTTGTTTTGTTCCCCATACGACTCAGGTGCTAGACCAAGCGCCAGATGGAAAGGAGCCCATCGTTAAAGTTTTCGGGTGCGTCTGGAGCCGTCCGATCAAATCCAATCGATGGAGCGAAGTTGGTTTTCTGTGGTGGTCCCTGCACCCGTGGGCATTGCAAAAACCAGCAGTTTCATTCCGCACTACCATTGCCGAGGGGGCGGTATTCTCCGCGGAGCCAGCGATCCCATTGAATGTTTGCCACGTGTCTTTTGTACGGGCCTGAAACCATTCCCATTTCGTACATTAATGTTCAGTCAAAGGTTGGGTGGTGGAATAAATGGTGACCATCAAATCTCGGGGCCTCCATCCGACGGCCATCATGCCTCGAAGATGCACGCGCTTTATCTCAGGCCTCCTTTCTCCCCGCGGATTAAATTTCAGCCAAAGGATGTGTAGCGGAATCAATCATCGTCGTCTGATCCTGCGCCTTTCATCCAATAGTGGTTATGCTCTAGAGCTGCACGCGTTTTAACCCATGCCCATTATGCCCCTGGTCCACCATTTTGTTGCTCCACGATGCGCTTAGAACCGTCGATCTCATTCAGTGATCGTGTGGCCCATAATCACTCGCATTCTCCCCGTTTGACTTCGTCCTCTGCCACATCATTTGTTCCTTCTAGCTTTGTGTACGCCTATGTGTCATCACCCCGTGTACCCATTGTATTATCATCCCTGCCATCTGTATATATATATATATATATATATATATATATATATATATATATATATATATATATATATATATATATATATATATATATATTGCATTCTTATTCATCAATTTTTGTTCATACGTTGTGTTTTATGTGGAAAACCTACATTCTGTCTATTTATCAATATCTCCACTGTATTTTCTCCGCCACCCTGCATGTTCTTGCCATATGGCCATGTCTTCGACGTCACCATCGTCTTCATCTCCATCCCTGTTTGGTTTTCCTTAACGGGTTTGTGGTTTTGCAGGTTTGCCACGGTAGAAAAATCATCATGATTCTCTGCTTTGTTCGCAGAGGTCAAGAGCACCGCCCTCGACAGTTTCCGAGGAAGAAATTTAGGAGGGAAGCCGAGGGTAGTTGTTTTGACATAACCTCATTAATGGAAATATAGATAAAATCCATTGAACCCTAAATACGCCTGCAGAGGTAAATATTACATGGCAAGAAATATTAATGGGGCAGCCTACGAAAATTAGTGAAAGATTGAGAAATGCCTCACCCTGCATTAAATATCTGGCATTTTAATTCAATATTAGAGGGCCGAAAGTACCATGCACAAAAACAAGCAACCTCAAGGTTTTATTGTAGCAGATTTCCCTCCTCCAACCAAGTACAGAACATTTGTATATTTTATTCTTTATGTCTTGATTATAAGGAGACTTTCATCTTCAGCATTTATTTCATAAACAGTAGCAAAGTACTTACACTAGTTCAACACCGCCAAACAGCATAGGCGGGTTTTTCTTTCAAATTCGTTTTAAATTAGATCATTAAATGTACTCCACCTACCTCATTTTCTCTAGAATTTTCTGCTTCTCCTATAAAAGCTATGAAAAAAATCATTTTAAGGGTTCCAGATTTCTATCAACAAACTGTGCAGTGAAAGGCTTTTGTATACATCTTGTAACACTTCTGTATGAAGGCTCAAAGCCCGTAGGGTCTCAGCGAGGAGGAGTTATATCTGTAATGAGGATTCTGGTCTTTGGTATCCCACAGTATGTAATTTTCTCTTATGTGTTAATATAAAATCTCATTTCATTACATTTATCTTCTTGCATCATGTTCTAGAATGCAAGTGGCTCACTGGTCTTAAGTAAGGATTCATCCTAATTAGTGCCCATACTTGGATTAGTCAAGCGCTTTAAATAGGCCTAGTCATGATATACTGTTCCATGTTCATTTCATCCATATTTTCTGCTATATTAGTTACTTGAGGACGGTGCTTTTAAAACGCCA
The DNA here is from genome assembly GCA_034641835.2 of Pinus albicaulis. Taxonomy (NCBI): domain Eukaryota; kingdom Viridiplantae; phylum Streptophyta; class Pinopsida; order Pinales; family Pinaceae; genus Pinus; species Pinus albicaulis. The sequence goes on from CM076583.1 coordinate 1,079,927,858, forward strand.
TTGTCATGTATGGATTCTTAGTTGGATAAGCCCATATGTGGTTTTGTTGTGTATCTGGGTATCAACCTCATGCTAACTAGTATCTTCTTCATGTTTCTTCACTGCATCCACTTTCTGATATCTGATTTCTATGGCATATTATTTGAACTGGCCCTCTTTGCAGTAAGTTGTCTCTTAACTGTTTGATGTTTTTGTATTGGAGTTTTGCATGTTGTTCCTACATTATTCTTATCTTTGTATCAGATTCTGAGAGAGTTTGGTTCCATTTAAACTAATTTCCTTGTTTTGCAAGAGATAGTAAGAGAGATTTTGGATTGAAAACCCAAGCTATATTATGAGCTCCTTGCTATGTTAAGATGTCCTAAGCACTGGTCTATAGCAACTTTAGGCTATCTCTAGGAGTGACAAGAATTGTCTACAACATCTTTCTGGCATCGTTGCCAGGGATGGAATTTAAGAATATCAGTTTCCCTGGTCCTCGACAAATCATATTCACTCTCTAATCAGGTGAGCACAGAGAGTTGAAGAGTTGCATATCTCTCACCTTGGTGACTCCACTGTTCTTTATTTGATAAATCTATTGGTAGTCCTGGCTCCTCGAAAGCCACATTTGAGGTTAGATTCCTCTAAGTTAAAGACATCCTCTGTATCTGACCCAGAGAAAATTATTCATAGAAGAAGTTGGAGAGAAAGACAATCAGCCCGTGTTGAAATCCCTGAGTTTTCTCAAGAAGATTATCCATCCTCTTCTTCTCCGGAAATCCCAGTGGAAAATCCTGACTTTACTGAAGAAAATCCTAAATATTACTCAGATAGCCCACCCAGGGGAAGTGCTAGAACCAAAGAAAACATTCATCTCACCCCTGAGGCTGAAGAATTTAAAGAAATCACAGAAGTAGCTGCTGTTAACCGTGAATTGTTTCCATCTACACCTCAGGCATTTGTACAATATATTCCTATTTTTATTCATACCCCACTTCCACCTCCTCCTTTTCCTCCATTTGTACATCAGATCATTGCACAACCCCCACCTCCTCCAATGGCTAATGTTCCAGCTTTCCTACTGAATAAATATGCTCCACTGGCCTTACCACAAGTGCTAAATGATATGCCACAGGATTATTTGAAGATTCTACCCAGATTCAATGGAGAAAATGAGATTGATGCACAAAAACATATTGAGGTCTTCTGCGCTCTTGCAGAAAAATTAAACATTGAACATTTGGATGTAGTCTTAAGATTTTTTGTTCAATCTCTTGACGTTGAAGCCAGAAAATGGTTTAAAACATTGGCAGACCGCTCAGTCACCACTTGGGAAAGAATGGAAGAAGTTTTTCTCAGGAAATGGGGAGAAAAGAAAGATCATGGAATGTGCCTCACTGAATTCAATACTCTAAAGAAGAAACATAATGAAGGAGTGTCAGAGTTATTAAAAGATTTAACAAGTTATATTTGAGCCTACCTCCTGAGATGAAGCCTCACCAGAATGCTGCTAAAGTGGTTTTCATAGCAGCCTTTGATTCAGATTTTGGCTTCTCCTTGAGGGAAAGAAAACCTGCCACTTTAGATGATGCTCAGTCAGATGCTTTGGAGTTGGAAGCAAACTTTGCCTCCACTGGAAAATTAAAAGGAAAAGCTAAATATGAAACTAGGAGGAGAGGCAAAGAAGAGGTTTCAACCTCTAAACAAGATAAGGATGCAGATAAGATGGATGAAATAAGTAATATGGTTAAGAAGATGGTCAAGATTGAGTTGGAGGTGAAGAATGCAGCTCCAAAGAATTTCTATAATGCTCCAAACAGAGGATACAATCCCCAGTATAAGAGACCACCATTGCAAATATTGCCAAGGGAAGCAAAGGAGCAGCAAGATCAGCTACCACACCCATTATACCTGGAAGGTCCAGTAGATGACTCCACTGAAGATGCTGCCTATGAACTGGAAGATTCAAATCTTGCTTTCTCAAACCATGATGAAATGGAATGCCCATTGCAAGAAGAAGAAGAAGAAGCAAAAATTGACCATTATTGTAAACAATTTAATGATTTCATGCAAGCACATTTCAATAGAAGATACGATCTGAGATCTTCAAGGAAGTGGACCAGAACTCAAGATCGAAATGAAGAGTCCAAAGAAGTCTCAATATAAAAGTCCCATTCTGCTTTCAATTTGCAAAAAGAACTTGAGAAGATCAAAATTCCAGTCCCCTTGACTGAATTGTTGAAACAACCAGCATATCAATCTCAGGTCACCTCTTTCATACTTCCTCCAGAAGCACCACTCACCCCAGATAATATCAAGCACTGCCAGGTATTTGAGGATGAAGAACAGATGATGGGATTCCTAGAAATAGAAGGTGAATTCTCCAACATAGAGATTGATGCTGATGAAAGAAATTTGACACCATTTGATAGTCAAAGAAAGGAGGAAGGAAATTTGGTGGAAGATTTTAACCCATGGAATGAAGAAATCAGGTTGCTGGAGATTATGTTGAATAAATATGATTCAATACAGGAAGAAGAGGAGGAGAGCAAAGAAGAGATTCTTGAGCAAGATGAAAACAGCGAGCTTTCTCTTGAAAAAGAGGAAATAATGGAGCAAGCCCCTGCTCAAGAATTCATGGATATTTTCACAGAGCTCAGCACAGCAGAGCAGAATATACCAGAGCTCCAAAAGGACTCAGCTCTAGTAAATGATGAGTCCTCCAGTTTAGAGAATGAAGGAGATTCTCTCTCTCAAGAGAGTCTTCTTCTCGATCCAGTGAAAGGAGATAAAATCTTGGTTGAAGCCTGCCTGCCAGATACTCTTAACCATGTATCATTTCATGATCCTTATGTGCATTTCCTGCAAACATTTGAAGAAGGATCAAGGGTCCTTTCTAGCAGCATGTTGCCAGCATAGAGAAAAAATTTCAAAGCTGCTATTGTGGAACAAAAAGAAGAGATACCACTGCCTTTCAAAATACAAGAAGAAGGCGATCAGGCTTTCAAGAGCCATATTGAAGACAGCAGTGGGCAAAGTAAGTTCCAGAAAAAAGAAAAGCTGGACATGGAAATTGACAGCATCAGAAGACTGATGATGAAGGTGTCTCAGAAACAGCAGATAGCAGCAAGAAAGCAGAGAAAATTTGGCAACGGAAGAACAAGAACAAAAAGTGAAAGCATAGCTGGAGGCAAGTTGCAGAACAAAATATGGAAACATAGAAGGGTACAGTTGAAAAATAATGCAACTAATGGATACCAGCAAAGCAAAGTATGGGACCCAGGAGGCAAAGACAACCTGGTGTACTATATTGTACATTATTTTTATTTTTTGTTTCATCATTCTTTTAATAATGCGTGTGTTTTGATGAATTATAAAATGAAAACTAGAGGTGTCGAAGAGTAGAATTCGCACAAAATGATTAGATGGTCTGCAGGTTCTCGACATGTCCAAGGATGAACATGCCATCCCCAGATGGAGCCGATGTTGTGCATGTCAGCCCTTAGATCCAAATTTTTGGCCTAATGCTCCCCCATAATCTTTCAAACTTGTTATCGTGGCCAAAAAATTCATTATGCTGCTTATCGTCGACCTCTCCGCCTAAAAATACCTTTCATAAAGATCTAAATCCATAACTAAAAGTTTATTGGGCCCAACCCCTTCTCCACTAGCCCCGCGCCTTTTTCTCTCCATGTGACCTGACGCCGTGACCGAAGCGTTTCCCCTGCGGGGGATTTACTCTATCCGTAGGGTCAAACCTTGGTGCCCCCGTAGTTGACTCCTCGAGATGGGTGAAGACTTAATCTAACGGCTACCATTCACTATGGGGGGTCGCTCCAAAAGTCTCGTGTCTGTACACCTTGGCCCCCCGTAGTTCATCTCCGTTGTCCGGTCAAAAACCAATCGACGGAGTGGAACTGTTTCCCGTGGTGGTCCCTGCACCCGCTCAAAAACCGGTGGTCTCATTCCGCACCGCTTACCCCAGGCTGGCAGTTTTACTCAAAGGCCCAGCGATTCCATACGCCGATTGACAAGTGTCCTTATGTACGACTCCCATACCGCCCATTTCGTGCATTAAAGTTTGGTCAAAGGTCGGGTAGCGGAATGTATTGTGGTCATTCGATCCTGCGCCCTCCATCCAACGGTGGTTATGCTCCAGAGCTGCATGCATTTTAACCCATGCCCATTACGCCCCTGGTCCACCATTTTGTTGCTCCACGATGCACTTAGAACCGTCGATCTCATTCAATGATCGTGTGGCTCATAATCACTCGCATTCTCCCCGTTTGACTCTGTCCTCTGCCACGTCATTTGTTCCTTCTAGCTTTGTGTACGCCTATGTTTCATCACCCCGCGTACCCATTGTATTATCATCCCCGCCATCTGTATATGTATATATTGCATTCTTATTCATCAATTTTTGTTCATACGTTGTGTTTTACGTGGAAAACCTACATTCCGTCTGTTTATCAATATATCCACTGTATTTTCTCCGCCACCCTACATGTTCTTGCCATATGGCCATGTCTTCGACATCACCATCGTCTTCATCTCCATCCCTGTCTGGTTTTCCTTAACTGGTTTGTGGTTTTGCAGGTTTTTCGCGGTAGAAAAATCATCATGATTCACTACTTTGTTCGCAGAAGTCAAGAGCACAGCCCTCGACAGTTTCCGTGGAAGAAATTTAGGAGGGAAGCCGAGGGTATTTGTTTTGACATGACCTCATTAATGGAAATATAGATAAAATCCATTGAACCCTAAATACGCCTGCAGAGGGAAAGATTACACAGCAAGAAATATTAATGGGGCAGCCTACGAAAATCAGTGAAAGATCGAGAAATGCCTCGCCCTGCATTAAATATCTGGCATTTTAATTCAAGATTAGAGGGCCGAAAGTACCATGCACAAAAGCAAGCAACCTCAAGGTTTTATTGTAGCAGATTTCCCTCCTCCATCCAAGTACATAACATTTGTATATTTTATTCTTTATGTCTTGATTATAAGGAGACTTTCATCTTCAGCATTTATTTCATAAACAGTAGCAGAGTACTTACACTAATTCAACACCACCAAACAGCATAGGCAGGTTTTTCTTTCAAATTCATTTTAAATTAGATCATTAAATGTACTCCACCGACCTCATTTTCTCTAGAGTTTTCTGCTTCTCCTATAAGAGCTATGAAAAAACTCATTGTAAGGGTTCTAGATTTCTATCAGCAAACTGTGCAGTGAAAGGCTTTTGTATACATCTTGTAAAGTTTCTGTATGAAGGCTCAGAGCCGGTAGGGTTTCAGTGAGGAGGAGTTATAACTGTAATGAGGATTCTGGTCTTTGGTATCCCACAATATGTAATCTTTTTTTATGTGTTAATGTAATATCTCATTTCATGCTATTTATCTTCTTGTATCATGTTCTAGAATGTGAGTGGCTCACTGGTCTTAAGTAAGGATTCATCCTAGTTGGTGCCCATACTTGGATTAGTCAAGCACTTTAAATAGGCCTAGTCATGATATACTGTTCCATGTTCATTTCATCCATATTTTATGCTATATTAGTTACTTGAGGAGGGTGCTTTTAAAACGCCATTGTCATGTATGGATTCTTAGTTGGATAAGCCCATATGTGGTTTTGTTGTGTATCTGGGTATCATCCTCATGCTAACTAGTATCTTCTTCATGTTTCTTCACTGCATCCACTTTCTGATATCTGATTTCTGTGGCATATTATTTGAACTGGCCCTCTTTGCAGTAAGCTGTCTCTTAACTGTCTGATGTTTTTTTATTGGAGTTTTGCATGCTGTTCCTACATTATTCTTATCTTTGTATCAACTTCTGAGAGAGTTTGGTTCCATTTAAAATAATTTCCTTGTTTTGCAAGAGATAGTAAGAGAGCTTTTGGATTGACAACCCAAGCTATATTATGAGCTCCTTTCTATGTTAAGATGTCCTAGGCACTGGTCTATAGCAACTCTAGGATGTCTCTAGGAGTGACAAGAATTGTCTACAACACCGTGGATTGACGTTTTCGAAAGGATGAAAAAGCAGTGTGAGTTGCTGCTGGGGTGGCCGCCCTAGTCCTTCTCGATTGTCGATCTATGTAGTTCCCTCCTTTTTGCGAGGGCAGGGGCCCTTGAAAGCCTGTTTTGGTTCTCTTTTTTCTTTTCTCTTTTTGTGTTCATTTTTTCCCTTCCTCCTTTCGGCCCCTAGCTTTACGGAGAAAAGGGTGAATCGTTGAGGATTGGAATTTGCGAAGGATGAAAGGAAGTGCGAGCTCCTAGGTTGGCCACCCCAGTCCTTCCCGATCATCGTTCCTTGCGATTCCCCCCCTTTTGGGAGGGCGTGGGGCTCGCGAAGAGTTTTTTATCTGTTTGGGCCTCCTCCTTTGAGCTGGTGGACAATTTTTCTTCTCTTTCTTTCATGTGTTTTTCTTACTTTCCTCGTTCCAGCCCCTATCTTTACGGAGAAAAAAGGGGGAGTTTTAGTGGCTTGATGTTCGTGAAGGACGAAAAGAAGTGCGAGTTTCAGGGTCGCCACCCTAGTCCTTCTCAGTCATTGTTCTTTACAATTCTACCCTTTTTGAAAAGGCACGGGGTTTGGAAAGCATCTCTTCTTGCTTGTCTTCTTGAGATTTCCCTTGTGAGGGGTTGGGAGCCACATTCTCTTTCTTCTTTTCTGTTACATGCATATGTGCTATTTTTTCCCCTTCCCTTCCTCTTGTTGGCCCCCAGCAGTGCTACAAAGAAGAAAGGGGGGAACTATTGCGGTTGGGTCTTTGAGAAGGATGAAAAGCAACGAGAGCTCCTGGGTTGGCCACCCTAGTCCTTCTCGATCACCGTTCCTTGCAGTTCCCCCCTTTTTTCCAAGGCATGGGGGGGTTTGAGGGAGAGGAGGGGCTTGTTTGAGCCCCTTCCCTTTAGTGAGTGGGGGTTAGGGAGTGCAGTTGTCTTGAGGGCAAAGGGGGCTTGTTGCTCTTGTTGCGACGCATTGTATGTTGGGTTGGATTTTAGCCATTTCTTGTGGGGGTGCGATTTTTTGGTAACACACAGAAACGACTCTTGGCAATAGATATCTTGACTCTTGTTACAATGAAGAACATAGCGAAATGCGATACTTAGTGTGAATTGCATAATCCTGTGAATCATCGAGTTTTTGAACACAATTTGCACCTGAGGCTTCGGTCGAGGGCACGTTTGTCTGGGCGTCGCATCCCAATCAAACGTGCTCCTTGCAATATGTTAGGGAGTAGCGGAGGTGATCGTTTGTGCCCAATGTGGTGCAGTTGGCTAAAATGTGGCAGGTGATGTTTCGTGGCATGTGTCGGCAAGCAGTGATCTTGTCCTCTTGGTTGGGCAGTCGGCGTTAGCCGATGCGGGCTCTATGCGGCATCCCTAGAACTTGCTTTGCTCTCTCTTGTCCTCCCATTAGGTAGGGCAGATTTAGCTCCAACTTGCGACCTCAGCTCAGGCGAGAACACCCATTAAGTTTAATCATATAATTAAGAAGAGGAAAATAATCTTACGAGGATTCCCCTAGTAGCGGCGAGGGAACGGGGAAGAGCCCAGCATGAAATCGGGTCACAGCGTCGCCTAAATTGTAGTCTATAGAAGCGTCCTCAGTGGCGGATGTGTGCCAAGTCCCTTGGAAGGGGGCACCTGAGAGGGTGACAGCCCCGTTGGGCCGAGACCCTGCCGCATCACGAGGCATTGTCGGCGAGTCGGGTTGTTTGGGAATGAAGCCCTAATTGGGTGGTAAATTCCTTCCAAGATTAAATATGGGCAAGAGACCAATAGTGAATAAGTACCGTGAAGGAAAGATGAAAAGGACTTTGAAAAGAGAGTTAAAGAGTGCTTGAAATCACTGGGAGAGAAGCGGATGGACGCTGTCGATGCATCTCAGTCGGATGTGGAATGGCTCATGCTGGTCCGCTGCTCGACTTGAGGTGCAAACCAACACAGGCCGCTACATCATCACAAGCGCGGGTGGAGTACCGCCTATCGATTTTCCGTTAAGGTGGTCGATGGATGAAGCACACGCCCTTATGGTCGGCCGTGTGCACCTTCGTGCTCATGGTGTTCGTTGGCGGGCTTTCCATTCGGTCCGTCTTGAAACACGGACCAAGGATTCTAACATGTGTGCGAGTCGGTGGGTTTGAAAACCTGCGAGGCGCAAGGAAGCTGACGGGCAAGATCCCCTCTCTGCGGGGGGTGCATCGTCGACCGACCTTGAGCTTATGCGAAGGGTTCGAGTGCGAGCACACATGTTGGGACCCGAAAGATGGTGAACTATGCTTGAGCAGGGCGAAGCCAGATGAAACTCTGGTGGAGGCTCGTAGCGATACTTACGTGCAAATCATTCATCTGACCTAGGTATAGGGGCAAAAGACTAATCGAACCATCTAGTAGCTGGTTTCCTCTAAGGTTTCCCTCAAGATAGCTGGAGCTCACACGTGAGTTTTATCAGGTAAAGAAAATGATTAGAGGCATCGGGGGCATAACGCCTTCGACCTATTTTCAAAATTTAAATAGGTAAGAGGGTGTGGCTGCTCCATTGAGCCGTGCCATGGAATCGAGAGCTCCAAGTGGGCCATTTTTGGTAAGAACAACTGGAAATGCGGGTTGAACAGAAATTTGAGTTACAGTGTCGAATTGTGTGCTAACCTAGATCCCACAAAGGGTGTTGGTTGATTAAGACAGCAGGAAAGTGGTCATGGAAGTTGAAATCCGCTAAGGAGTGTGTAAAAACTCACCTTCCGAATCAAATAGCCCCGAAAATGGATGGTGCTGAAGTGCGCAACTTATACTCGACCATCGGAGCAATTTCCTGGCTTCGATGAGTAGGAGGACACGGGGGTCGTTGAGAAACCTCGGGCATGAGCTTGGGTGGATCGGCCCCCGGTGCAGATCTTGGTGGTAGTAGCAAATATCCAAATGAGAACTTTGAAGACTAAAGTGGGGAAAGGTTCCATATGAACAGCACTTGGACATGGGTTAGTTGATCCTAAGAGATGGGGAAGCCTTGTATCAAGGGTGCACTCTGCACGTGCATCGAAAGGGAATCGGGTTAATATTCCTAAACCAGGACATGGCGGCAGGCGACAACGTTAGGAAATCCGGAGACGTCGTCGGGGGCCCCGGGAAGAGTTATATTTTCCTTTTAACAGCTTTCCCACCCTGGAATCGGTTCACTCGGAGATAGGGTCCAGCAGCTGGAAGATCACTGCACGTCTTGCAGTGTCCATTGTGCCCTCGATGGCCCTTGAAAATCTGGAGCACCGAGTACCGTTCATGCCCGGTCATACTCATAACTGCATCAGGTCTCCAAGGTGAACAACCTCTGGTCAATAGAACAATGTAGGTAAGGGAAGTCGGCAAAATGGATCCATAACTTTGGGAAAAGGATTGCCTTTGAGGGCTGGGCCTAGGGGTCTGCGCCCTCAACTCGTGGGCTATCGGCAGTCTACCCGAGCTACTCTCGTGGCGAGGATGGGCAGTCGCGTGCCAATTGGGCTACGGGCATAGAATGCCGCCTCGTGGGGGCTTTTCCCTAGGCTGCGAATAGTCGACTTAGAACTGGTATGAACAAGGGGAATCTGACTATTTAATTAAAAAAAATCATTGTGATGGTCCTTGCAGATGCTAACGCAATGTGATTTCTACCCAGTGCTCTGAATGTCAAAGTGAAGAAATTCAACCAAGCGCGGGTAAACGACGAGAGTAATTATGACTCTCTTAAGGTAGCAAAATGCCTCGTCATCTAATTAGTGACGTTCATGAATGGATTAATGAGATTCCCACTATCGTTATCTACTGTCTAGCGAAACCACAGCCAAGGGAATGGGCTTGGCAGAATCAGTGGGGAAAGAAGACCATGTTGAGCTTGACTCTAGTCCGACTTTGTGAAATGACTTGAGAGGTGTAGAATAAGTGGGAGCCATTTTTGGTGCAAGTGAAATACCACTACTTTTAATGTTATTTTACTTATTCCATGGGGCGGAGATAGGGCACTTCCCTTGTTTTTGGCCTGAAGGCACATTTCAGCGGGTCGATCCGGGCAGAAGACATTGTCAAGTGGGGAGTTTGGCTGGGGCAGCACATCTGTTAAAAGATAATGGAGGTGTCCTAAGATGAGCTCAATGAGAACAGAAATATCGTGTGGAACAAAAGGGTAAAAGCATTCATAGCGATGTTGCTTTTTGATCCTTCGATGTTGGCTATTCCTATCATTGTGAAGAAAAATTCACCAAGTGTTGGATTTTCCACCCACAAATAGGGAACGTGAGCTAGTTTTAGACCGTCGTGAGACAGGTTAGTTTTACCCTACTGATGAACCACACCGCAATAGTAATTCAACTTACTACGAGAGGAACCATTGATTCACACAATTGGTCATCGCACTTGGTTGAAAATCCAGTGGCGTGAAGCTACCGTGTGTCGAATTATCACTGAATGCCTCTAAGTCAGAATCAACGCTAGAAGCGGTGCATGTCACTCTTCGACTGTATCTCGACCCATAGTAGGGGTGTCTCTTTGTCGCCCCCAAGGGCCCGTGTCATTTGCAAACTGCGATCGTGAAGCATCTCGATTGGGGTAGATTTAAAGTTCAATTTCAAACAGTCGTTGAGAAGAATTCTTTGCAGACGACTTAAATACGCGATAGGGTATTGTAAGTGGCAGAGTGGCCTTGCTGCCATGATCCACTAAGATTCAGCCCTTGGTCACCTCAACTCGGAGCTTCACTCTTGTCACTTTATTCAAAATTTGGACGACTATCGTTGTTTCACCTTCTCTGCCAGCCCCCCCCCTCCCCCGTCTTTTCATTCAAACATCGTTTTATTTGTTCGCATCTCAAAAATGCATTTCTTGCTTGGGGGTGGGAAATTTGGGGTTTCCAATGCCACGACTGCGAGAGGGGTCGCCAGTCTGTGGAACTTGTGGTCGGTGGCATGGAAACAAAAAATTTCCATGTCACGACATGACACAAAACCAGCCCAGGCCTGCGGAACTGGGGGTTTCCGCATCCTCCCGTGCCCACGAGGGAAACACACTGGGGAAATTGTGGTTTCCATTTCGTGGCACATAGCAGAGGGCCGCGCCCAAGCCCAGGAAACGTGGGGTTTCCATGTCCCGCCCCCGATGGAAACTGTGGGTTTCCATGTTTTACGGCACACTAGAAACTTGGGGTTTCCATGACGATGGAAACTGTCGCCCGAGTCCAGGGAACTGGTGGTGTTTCGAAACCGCGGATCCAAGCCTCTAGGGAACTCTTGGTTTTTTCCATGTCGCGGCGCATACAAACCCACTGCCCAAGTCAATGAAACTCGAGGGTTTTCATTTTGCCACACGACAGACAACCGCCCCAATTTGGAGAAACTCAAGGTTTCCATTTCGTGTCACGGCGGAAAATTTCCCAAGTCTGGGAAACCTGTTGTTCCCGTGTGCCACCGTGATGGAAACCGTAACCCCAACACGGGGTGCTTGGGGGTTCCATGCTGGAGCATGACAGAAACTGTAGCCCAAGTATGGGGAACTTCAAGTTTCCATGTCACGGCGCGACAGAAACTGTCGCCCGGGGTCCGTGGAGCCCGGGGGTTCCCATTTTTTGTGGCACGATGGATACCGCCCAATTCTGAAAAACTCGGGGATTTCCATGTCCCGCCACGACATAAACTGTGGCCTCGGTGTGGGGAGCTTGGGTTTCCATGTTGCAGAATGACAAAGAACCTCCCAAGCCTACGTAACTTTAGGGCTTCTGTTTCATGGCATCAGGGAAACCACCTAGTTCTGGGAACCTTGCGGTTTCCATCTCCCTCCGCAACGAAAACTGCGCCCCTGGTGAGGGGAACTTGGGTTTGCATGTCGCGACATGACTGTAATCACCCAAGTTTATGGAACTCATGGTTTTTGTTGCCCAACATGGCGGAGAACCGCCCAAGTCTGGTGAACTTGGGGCTTCCATTTCGCGACGCAATGGAAACCACTCCCCTGGTCTGTCTCCAGAACTTGGGGTTTTCGCGCCTTGTCATGAAGGAAGCCATCCAAGTGCAAGGAAGTTGGGGTTTTATAAGGCCCCAAGACTTCATGAGGCGTGTTCGGGGTAACGGGCGCGCCCATCAGGTCGTTGGTCCGAGGGTGCCCATTTCGTATTTGCTAATTTGTGACTGCCCGGGTGCCTTGTGCACGTTTGGGCGGCCCTTTTGCCATTTGCTCCCATGAGCCTCAGTTCGTTTCAGCGCGCCATGTCGCGCTAGGTTGCCACATCGCCGCACCCAACCAAACTCGCTCGGGTCGAGTCATTTGGTCCAAGGGCGCACATATGAGATTTGCTAAGTTTTGACCGCCCGAGTGCCTTATGCACATTCGAGCGGCCCGTTTTCCGTTTGCTGCCATGTGCATCCGTTCGGTCGGGCGCACCGTGTCGCGCCAGGGCGCCACTTCTCACCAGGTCACTGCGCTCGGGTCGGGTCGTTCGGTCCGAGGCCGCCCGTTTCATATTTGATAATTTGTGACCACCCGGGTGCCTTATGCACATTCGGGTGGCCCGTTTGCTATTCGCTCCCATGTGCATCTGTTTGGTCTGGCGCGACGTGTCGCGCTGGGTCGCTGCATCGCGCCGGGTCACCGCGCCCGACCAAACGCACTCAGGTCGGGTCGTTTGGTATGAGGGCACCCATTTCATATTTTCTAAGTTGTGACCACCCGGGTGCCTTGTGCATGTTCGGGCAGCCATTTTTCTTTTGCTCCCATGTGCGTCCGTTCGATCGGGAGCGCCGGGTCGCCGCACCCGGCCAAATGAGCTCAAGTCGGGTCGTTTGGTCCAAGGGTGCCCGTATCATATTTGCTAAGTTGTGACCGCCCGAGTGCCTTATGCACATCCAGGCGGCCCGTTTGCCATTTTCTCCCATGTGCGTCCATTCGATCGAGCGCGTCGTGTCGCGCCGTGTGAGGGCATCCAATTAGGTCGGGTCGTTTGGTCCGAGGGCACCCATATCATATTTTCTAAGTTGTGACTGACCGGGTGCCTTGTGCACGACTGGGTGGTCTGTTTGTCATTTGCTCCCATCTGCGTCCGTTCGGTCAGTTTGGGCGGGCGCGCCATGTTGCGCAAGGTGACGGCATCTGTTTGGGTCGTTTGATCCGAGGGTGCTCATATCAGATATGCTAAGTTGTGACCGCCCGGGTGCTTTGTGCACATCTAGGCAACTAGTTTGCCATTTTCTCCCATGTGCATCCATTTGGTCCGTTCGGGTGGGCACGCCGTGTCGCGTCGGGTGAGGGCGTCTGTTCGGGTCGGGTCATTTGGTCCGAGGGCGTCTGTTCGGGTCGGGTCGTTTGGTCCGAGGGCGCCCATGTCATATTTGCTAATTTATGACCACCTGGGTGCCTTGTGCACGTCCGTTTGGCCCGTTTTCCGTTTTCACCCATGTGCGTCCATCCGGGTGAGGGCGTCTGTTCGAGCGGGCGCGCCGGGTAAGGACGTTTGTTCAGGTCGGGTTGTTTGGTCCAAGGGCACCCGTGTCAGATTTGCTAAGTTGCGACCACCCGGGTGCCTTGTGCACGTCCAGGCGTCCTGTTTTTCATTTTCTCCCATGTTCGTCCGTTCAGTCGGGCGCGTCGTGTCGCGCCAGGTGAGGGCGTCCGTTCGGGCGGGCACATCGTGTCGTGCCGGGTGAGGGCATTCACTCAAGTCGGGACAGGTTGGGTCATTTGGTTCAAGTGCACCCATGTTAGATTTGCTAAGTTGTGACCACCCGAGTGCCTTGTGCATGTCCGGGCGGCCCATTTTCCGTTTGCTCCCATGTGCATCCGTTCGGGTGGGCACACCGTGTCGCGTTGGGTAAGGGCTTCCGTTCGGGTCGGGTCGTTTGGTCCGAGGGCACCTGTGTCAGATTTCCTAAGTTGTGACCTCTCGAGTTCCTTGTGCACGTTCAGGCGGCCCGTTTGTTGTTTTCTCCCATGTGCATCTGTTTGGGTGGGCACGCCGTGTCGCCCCGGGTGAGGGCGTCCGTTCGGGTCAGGTCGTTTGGTCTGAGGGCATCCGTTCAGGTCGGGTCATTTGGTCTGACAGTGCCCATGTATGATTTGCTAAGTTGTGACCACCTGAGTGCATTATGCACATCCGGGCGGACCATTTTCAGTTTGCTCCCATCTGCGTCCATTCGGGTGAGGGAATCCGTTCGGGCGGGCGTGCCGTGTGGTGCCGGGTGAGGGTGTCCGTTCGGGTCGGGTCATTTGGTCCGATGGAAATCATGTCAGATTTACTAAGTTGTGACCACTTGGGTGCCTTGTGCACATCTGGGCAGCCCATTTTCCATTTGCTCCCATGTGTGTCCATTCGGTCGAGCGCGCCGTGTCACACCGAGTGAGGGCATCCGTTCGGGTCGGTTCGTTTGGTCCGAGGGCATCCGTTTGGGTCGGGTCATTTGGTCTAAGGGTGCCCGTGTCAGATTTTCTAAGTTGTGACCGCCCGGGTGCGTTGTGCACGTCCGGGCGGCCCGTTTGTCGTTTGCTCCCATGTGTGTCCGTTCAGGTCAGGTCATTTGGTCTAAGGGTGCCCGTGTTAGATTTGCTAATTTGTGACCACTCGGGTGCCTTGTTCACATCTGGGCGGCCTGTTTTCCATTTTCTATCATGTGCGTCTGTTTGGGTGGGCGCGCCGTGTCGCCCCGGGTGAGGCCCTCCGTTCGGGTCAGGTCGTTTGGTCCGAGGGCGCCCGTGTCATTGTTGCTAAGTTGTGACTACCTGGGTGCCTTGTGCACATCTGGGTGGCCCGTTTTCCATTTGCTCCCATGTGCGTCCATTCGTGCAGGCGTGCCGTGTCGCGCTGGGTAGGGTGTCCGTTAGGGTCGGGTCGTTTGGTCGCAGGGCGCCCGTGTCAGATTTGCTAAGATGTGACCGCTCGAATGCCTTGTGCACATCTAGGAGGCCCGTTTTCCATTTTCTCCCATGTGCATCCATTCGGGCAAGCACGCTGTGTCGCCCCAGGTGAGGGCCTCCATTCGGGTCGGGTCGTTTTGTCCGAGGGTGTCCGTTCGGGTCGAGTCGTTTGGTCCCAGGGCACCCGTGTCAGATTTGCTAAGTTGTGACCACCCGGGTGCATTATGCACATCCGGGCAAACTGTTTGCCATTTTCTCCCATGTCTGTCCATTCGGGTGTGTGCACCATGTCGCGCCAGGTGAGGGCGCCCGTTCGGGTCGGGTCATTTGGTTCGAGGGGGCCCGTGTCATATTTGCTAAGTTGTGACTACCCGGGTACCTTGTGCATGTTCGGGTGGCCCGTGTCAAATTTTCTTTTCATGTGAAAGGTGGGTTGGTAAAT
The DNA here is from genome assembly GCA_034641835.2 of Pinus albicaulis. Taxonomy (NCBI): domain Eukaryota; kingdom Viridiplantae; phylum Streptophyta; class Pinopsida; order Pinales; family Pinaceae; genus Pinus; species Pinus albicaulis. The sequence goes on from CM076583.1 coordinate 1,079,943,154, forward strand.
GAGTTGGTTTGTTCAGTTGTACCTGAAGAGTGGCCCTGTGTCATTTTTAGGGTCGCCGAATTTCTTCTCTCCATCACCACTCGGTAGCATATGAGCGGTAATTTTGGCCATGCTCATCCTCGGAGGCATGTTTGAACAATCTCTCTCGTCCACTCTGTTTTCTTGCAGTTGGATGGGTTTGTTGTGTGTGGCTCCTTGAGATGACTGTCCACTTGCTGGCTTTGTTGAAATTGGCTCTTCAGTATCTCTCTCTTGTGGCCCTTGGTTGCACGTTTTCTCTAATTAAATGAGCATTGTTACAGGTCAAAATACCTTCTCATCAGCTCAGAGGGGAAGACAAATATGGAAGGAGTACAAAGACCTAAATTAAACCTATTTCTGCCAGGGTAACACCTGTCTATAACAACACAAGAGTGTTATAACGCAGCGAATCAGTGAATGGGTTGTGTTAGTGGCTAGCTCAATGCTCTGTTTGCACTGGAGGGAAGCGTTACCCGTGTTTTAAGTTTGAATCGAGAAAATCCTGCGGAGAATGATTTGAATCTCCGACTTTCCCTCACAAGAGAGTCAGTTCACAAAAGAAACTGCAGAGCATCAGTTCATTATTGGTCATTTCTATAACAAGACTAAACTCCAAAAGAGGAAAAAGCATAGATATTAAAGAAACATCTAAGTTTTTCCATTCCAAACTAGTGTAAAGAGAAGGGAAACAATGGATTTCTCCCTCTCCTATAAGAAGGAGCTGAAGGCTCTTAATTTAAGGTCGAAGGATTGCTAAAGGTTTTTGGCATACTTGTGGAATAGAGAATAGTGTTGTGTTGTGAAGGCCAAGATTCAAAGAGGTTCCTAGAGAGCTTGTTGACTTGGAATTATTCACTTAAGAGATAAGAGAGATTGGGAGACTGAGGAGGGCTTGGTACGACCGATGGTTGTAATCCTCCTTCTTTCAAAATCAATAGAACTGTGTTAGTTTTTTCCATTCAATGCTTAATATTGTCATGTTTGCTTGAACATTTACATAAGTATGATATGAATGGCTCAGATGTGTAGAAGTTAGTATTTCATTATATATTGACTTTATTGATAGGATATATGTTATGTTAGGAATTACACGGGTGCTTTGACTGGTTGCAGGACTAAGATTTGGAGCCAGTGAAGAAGGGCTCTTGCTTCGCTGCCTAGTGCTCTCCAAGGGACTCCAAGACTGTCAAAGAGGTAATTCTATGTCACATTCCATTCAGTTATCTTAAGTTAATATGAGGATGCTCATGCCATATTTTTGAATAGCATAGCTAATCTTACTGTCTCCCTTGGGCATCGGAAATCCCTGAGAGGGATATTCGAAAACCAACAACCCAAGCAGTTTACCCTATAGAAGAATTAGTGACTCTGCTGGGGAGTTTCCCCATAGTTTCCAGACTATTCTTTCCCTCCTCTCTTCTATTCTCTATCACAGACCCTTCCGACCATTTTTGATGCCCAGTAGACATATCAAACGCTCACAAAGTTCAATCATGTTTCTGTTTTTCCAACTGAAGAGATTTTCCCTGGCTAACGCTACCCCTATAGGTTGTCCAGTGCGTTATAACATTGTCTCTGTTCAAAAACAGTGCGTTAGTCACTGTCTTTACTCACAAATAGAGCGTTACTCAACCAAAACCTTACTGTTCACTGCTGTGATGGTGTTTTAGTTGCAGAGTTTTGGCCATCAATACCTTTAGCTGACTGAATCCCTGTGCTTTTCTACTGAAATGGAATTTATATTTGTTTCTCTTGTTTGAAAAGTCAGTGTACAAAGAATTTACTTTTTAAGAGGAAATTTTTTCTTTTATTATTATTATTTTTCTGAATATAGCTGAGTTTATTCTGAAATTTCCAGTTCATAGACTGTTTAAAAGAGGTAGATAGAAGTCTGAATCTTTAAAAGTTGAACTGAGTTATTTGAATGTTAGTGCATGGATGTTGAAAAGAAACCTCCCCCTGTAGAAACACTCTTCATCGAATTTAATATCTAGAGCATGTTTTGCATGGTTTCTTGAGTCAGATTCTCATCACATTTCATACGTCCACTCCCCCTCCGCAAGACTAATAATCAAGTACACTAAGAATAAAGCGATAATAAAATCAATCAACTCTTTTTGAACTCACACAAACAGTAGTTCAAGCTAGGATCTTGGGTTAGGAACAGTGAGAAAACTACCCAAGGTCTCAGAACTTGAAACTAGAGTCATTAATGAGTGAAATCCTACTGCACTCATATTATCGGGACCATTCCTTTACCGGAGCTCAGCGCGAGACAACACTTGGGTGCACAAGAAGGTAGCCTGCCTTTGACTGCATCCCGTGGGTGTGTTATATATTGGGGTTCCCATCGGGGATGTCGAAACTAGATCGGGGATCTAGGTATTCTACCCATATAGCACAATGTCCTTGACCGTGGACCCCCCTGATGATGTATGTGATTTGAGATATCTTTAGTGGCCATAATTTTTAGGGACTTACACAATGTGACTGGGACGGGCTGTCCTGGTACTTGAAACAGACGGACCCACTCTATCTTCGGTATTTAGGAGGGTACTCGTCTTCACGAGAGTGCTTACACCTATCGTCTGAGGTTCGGGTGAAGGTCTAGAGTGACTGTAACTGTACTTTCGACCAACCCTCTCTGTATACTATTGTGATACTGGATTTCATCACCAGCGAATGGTAGTACTCAGACAGGGCACCCTATTCTGGCTGCTTGTTGATTGATTTTAGAGAGTCCTTTTTCTTTTTTTTTAGGTGTGTGGTTACTGTCACTGAGAATTTATAAAACATCACAATTTATTAAAATTTGTTAAAATTAAGCAGGTCATCGTGGCGTCCCCCGACCCACACAGTCTGTCTAGACGACAGCAAGGTCTACCTCCTCTAACTATTGAGGAAGAAATAAACCTTGGTGACCCTATGCCTTGCACGGAAGAGCATTCTCCACTAACTAATCTTGATTTTCACATAGCCTCATACCAGCCGTAATTTCCGGAGGACCCTTTCACTGAAGGTGTTGTACCTCATTACAACCCTACACTCACTGATCCATTGGGGCCTATGATAATTCAGATTCCACCACACCAAGATATGTCTTCGGCCGCACCAACATCCATTTCACCACCAGCATCCACTGGGTCGATGCCAATGGCAACCATCCCCAGTTCTCCACCATCCTCCCCACCAGTGGTCAGTTCTATGCCATCACTAGGTAACTCCAGTAGTCAACATATACCTATTCCCAACCCTATGGTCATCACAACTGTTAGTATCTTACCGAATCGTTCGGCATCTAATTCTACCGTGACAATGTTGGGACCCACAGTAGCTCCTCCCATGAGTATGACTACTTCGGTACCTTTTAGCAACCCTTTCAGTTGGAACCCTCTGCTAAGTTCAAACCCCTTGGCCTCTATGCCAGGGGGCAGTGTCACCAGCACTCAGGTAGCAGGGAATATTTCACTTCCTATGCAATCCTTAGGACAAATAGGACAACCTATTGTTAATAATTTTCCCTTAAGTGGTTCAAATATAGGTTTAGGGTCCATACCATTGCCAAACTATGCAAGTAGTAGCATGCCTTCGGGAAAATCTATTGCATCCATTTGGACTAACCAACCCCAACCTCCATCTGGAATGGGAGGGCACTTTTATAATGGGGGCAACCAACAGTTCGCCCCGCAATACAACATGCCCTATGGACAACAACCATATGTCCCTACTCCTCCGCCTATAGGAATTTTTTACCAAAGTCCTACTTATCCTCCTGGTAACGCACTGATGGGTGGACCCTATGGTCTAAATAGTCAACCCATACTTCCTTGGTTAGATTCGGGGGAAAAGCCACAATTTCCATTCTTGGCAGCTTTGGACATCCCCGATATCCATAAACTGACTAATTATCCCATCAGTCACAACTCGCTTTGGCCTCCTGTGCCACATAAGATTCCTTCCGACATCCCGAAGTTCGACAGGAAACAAGGGGACGACCCAGCCGCACACATCACTACTTTTCACCTATGGTCTATATCCAATTCCATGGTAGATGATAGTGTCCGACTTCTACTGTTTCCCCACACACTTACAGACAATGCTGCCAAGTGGTACATTGAATTACCACGCGCCACCATCAATACGTTTGGTTCTTTAGCAACGGAGTTTCTAAAGAACTTCCAACTACCAATTAGATTTGAGACCGGAACGAAACTATTAACCTCGCTCTGCCAAGACACCGCCACCCACATCTCCGATCACATTCATGAATGGAGACGTAGGAGGAGGCTAGTAAAAGTGCCAATTCCGGATCATCTCTTGGCCAATTGGTTTTGCAAGTCTCTCTTACCCCACATAGCTAAAGACATTGGCCTTTCTGGTGCGGTTACGGAAGATCAATGCATCCGCTGTGCCCAGCATTTAGATTTAATCTATTCGCAATCTAGCACGCTGTATAATTTTCTCCCCCATGCCCCTGGCAACCCAAATCCTTCAGCTACTCAGAAAACCGGAGCTCATGCCGATGGTATCGTTGGCACGATCTCTGGCGTAGCCACAAAACAGTCTCGGGGGCAAGCCTCCCAACCATCTTCAGCTGCCACCGCGCCTCACCAAATGAATACTCTTCCCACCGTTGAGGTAAATACGGTGAAAACCTCACAAAAACCTAGCGGGAAAATTAAGAAAAACAAGAAAAAGCCATCTTCTTCGGAAAAGCAGTCAGATAATCAGAATAACACTAATCAGAAAAGTGATATCAAAAATGATAAAGGGAAGGATAAACCCATGAAATTTCTTTGCAAAATCTGTGCGGAGGACCACTTGACATAAAAATGTCCTCGGCTGCAGGAATGCATCGATTTTATTGCTAACAAGGATTCTAGGCAAACATCTGCCGTTCTTCATAATCCTTTCCCTAATCAGCAACAGCAACAACAACACATGGTTGACAATCTTCCGCAACCCCATCAACGGGGCAATGGTGGTTCATATCCTTCCAGCGAAGGACCATCTGCCATTTATGGCATTGAGAGTGTGGACCTTCAAACTCGAGCTAAGCTTTATGGAAACCCTACCATAGATGCTCAAGAACCTGGTACTAGTTCCAATCCACCGCCGCTAAACGATTTGTATATCGAACGGCCTACTGCTGAACCTATGATTCGTCCCCCCAAAGGGACACTTCGACGCACAAATCATAATACCTCGGCACATGTAGCCGAAAAATACAACATTGTAGAAGATTTGGCGTAGGCACCGTCAGCTATGTCTGCTCTCGAAGTATTACAAACCTGTCTAGCACAAAGGAAAGCCTTGCTTTCGGCCATTGGTGGAATAGAACCCTAGGATTCCATGCTAGCTATCTTTGATATGGAAAAATCTAACCCTTGCCTCTCACACCAACTCGCATTCCAGGTGCAGGTTGTGTCGAAAGGGAGACCAATCCATCGCACTGTCATAGACAAAGGTGATTCGACCTGCGTTATGTCACAAGCTTGCTGGCTCAATTTAGGTTCTCCTACCCTTACCCTACCATCGAATTCCCTCAAAGCTTTCGATGGCCACACTTTCCTCCCAAAAGGATACCTTGGTAGCTTTCCCATCACTCTGAGTGGGAAAACAGTAAACGTGGACGTTGAAGTCGTCGAACGTCATCTAGACTATAATCTATTGCTTGGTCGCATTTGGTCATATGCCATGACCGCCATTGTGTCTTCGGTTTTCCGACTCATCCTATTTCCATTGGATGGGAAAATAGTCACAGTGGACCAGCTATCCTTCTGCACCCCTGATTATGCCACATTGCCAAGTAGCACTGTACCCCTAATAGGAGGCTTTCCTGACTCTTATGTCAGTATCGGTATCGATCTTCTGAAGGCATCATCCCTACTGGGTTGTTTTCCTCTCCCACCGCCATCGATCCCAAACACAGTTTAAATGATATCCACCACTTTGGGTGGCTCTATAGACCCATGGATCATTCCAACACCTTTAGACATTGATTCCTACGGAGATCAGATGCCACTCTCACCAGCCGAGTTGGCTTACCAAGCCATCCAAACCGCATTTGAACCCTCCACTACTATGGTTTCGACCGAAAGTACAAAACTCCCTCCCATCACTGTTCTCTCTAAGGATCTCCTCAATGAAGTCTTGCCGACAGACGAAGCTATTCAAGAGATCATGTCTTTAGAAGAATGACCTTGGGGAGAGTTCCACCATCGAGCTTCGATGATTGACTCGGATGCGATAAAAACTGAAATCCCATATTTTGACCCACCTGAGATGGTTCCATCCGCTTACACGACTGTTCAAACTATCGAGTCAGAAGGGAACATGGGTAATATTTATAAGACAATGCTCATTGATATCTCGGTCAAAATGGGTTTCATGGAAAATATTCAAATTGGAGCCGATTGCAATCTAGAGGAAATTTCACGCTTCACATCCCTTTTTAAGGAATTCCGCGATGTGTTTGCTTGGTCTTATGACGAAATGCCCGGCATAGAACCTTATATTATCAAGCAAAAAATCAATATTTATGATAATGCCAAACCTGTTTGGAAACTTCTCAGACCTGTCCACCCGCACAAAGCAGCCGCCATCAAGATTGAAGTAGAAAAACTTTTGAACACTGGTTTCATCTATCTCGTTCCTTTAACGGAATGGGTTTCCAATCCGGTTCCCGTTGATAAAAAACAAGGCACCATTAGAGTTTGCGTTGACTATCGTGATCTGAACGCCGCTTGTCCCAAAGACAATTATTCTACACCGTTCATCGACCAGATTCTCGATGATTGTGCCGGATGCGAATCTTTCTCATTCATGGATGGATTCTCGTGCTATAACCAGATTTCAATAAAAAAGGACGACCATCATAAAACTGCTTTCATCTGTCCTTGGGGCATTTTTGCGTATCAAAAACTCCCATTCGGTCTAAAGAATGCTGGAGAAACTTTTCAGCGGGCTATGGACTACGCTTTTCATGAAATTCGAAATATTGTACAGGCTTACTTGGATGACCTTCTGGCCCATTCCAAGAAGCGACAGGATCACCTGGCTCATTTAAGAGAAATTTTTGCTAGGTGAAGATTCTACAATATACGCTTGAATCCTCATAAATATGTATTTATGGTCGAGTCCGGACGTATATTGGGTTTTATTGTCTCCAAGAATGGGATTAGGGTTTATCTCGATAAGGTTAAGGCAATCATTGATTTTCCAGCACCACAATCCATCCTCCAAAGTTTGTAGGGGAAGGCAAACTTTTTGTGTCGTTTCATCGTTAACTATGCTGAGATGATGAAAGGATTCATGTGATTATTGAAGAAAGGAACACTATACTTGTGGGATGACCAAGCTCAATGGTCATTTGATGCTTTAAAACATGCACTTATTTCAGCCCCACTCCTTAGTGCCCCCGATTACTCACGCGAATTTCTCCTTTATCTGGCAGCATCACCATCCTCACTTGGAATGGTTTTGGTTCAAGTACATGATGATGACAGCAAACATGTGATTTACTATTTATCCAAAGGTCTGATCGGACCTGAATTACGTTATTCACATGTGGAGAAACTTTCTCTCGCGGTAGTTTTTGCCGTCACCTGACTCCGACACTATATATTGCTGTGATAAACTACGGTCATTTCTTTGGAGAACCCCATGCGACATATCTTGTCTAGACAAATTATTGGAGGAAAATATTCCAAATGGATTGTAATCCTCCAGCAATTTGATTTGGTTTTCACAGCTGCCAAAGCAAAGAAATCCCTGGTCTTCGTTGAATTATTATCGGATCTTCCCAGAATTGACCCAGCAGAAGTAGCTCATGATCCATTTCCTGATGAATCTGTGTACTTGGTCGATTCTTCGGACCCATGGTATGGAGACATTCTAGTCTACCTACAAACCCAATGCTTTCACCCGACTCTCACGTCTGACGACCGTCATTGTATCCGACACCAAGAAAAGCACTACCTCGTGCTAAACGATACGCTATATCGTCGTGGTGTTGATACTATTCTCTGACGTTGTCTCACTTTCAATGAGGTAGAACATGTTTTGAATGACTGCCACATAGGGGCATGCGGTGGTCATCTTTCAGGCATAGCTACTGCCCAAAAAATCTTGCGCGCGGGTTACTATTGGCCCCCTTTGTTTAAAGACTGTATTGCAGCAGTCTAGAAATGCCATCCCTATCAAATCTTCACAAAGAAAATGTGCGCTCATCCTGCCCCCCTTCATCCGGTTATCTCCGTCGGTCCTTTCGCTAAATGGGGAATCGACTTCGTCACCTGCAATCCCACTTCGGAAAATGGACACAACTACATAGTGGTTGCGGTCGACTATTTTACGAAATGGGTGGAAGCCCTTCCCACGTTCAAAGCCGATGGCGAAACCGCCGCTCTCTTCTTGTTTAATCAGGTAATCTATCAGTTCAGCGTACCCCTATCGATTTTCACAGATCATGGATCCCACTTTCAAAATCATATGATGACCAAATTAACATCCATGCTAGGTTTTCGGTAAGATCAATCTTCGTCTTATTATCCTTAAGCTAATGGGCAAGTCGAAGCTGTAAATGGTGTCCTCAAAACCATGATTCGTCGATTGGTCGGAAACCATAAAACCTATTGGCATCGGAAGTTGTATTCCACGTTATGGGCATACCGAACATCAGTCAAAACTACCACCAGCTTCACTCCTTTCCAACTTGCGTTCTGCCTGGAGGCAATACTTCCAATCGAGTGTGAAATCTCGTCACTCAAACTTGCCGTTGAACTCCTGCCTGGCACTACTGCCACAAAAGAGCGCTTGATCTCACTCAATCATTTGGACGAAACTCGTCGAGATGCTACACTAGCACTCGAAGCTCACCAGCGGCGAGTTAAAGCTCAATACGATAAATCTGTCAAGCCTCGTTCTTTCCAAGAGGGCGATCTCGTTCTACTTTATGACCAGAAACATGACCTCTTGGGGGCAGGAACACTCCAACCACTCTGGCTTGGTCCTTACATTGTTACTAAAGCCCTCTCAAAAGGGGCTTATGAGCTTCAGGACTGTAACGGAATTCCACTCGAGGAGCCTCGCAACGGGCTCTATCGAAAGAAGTATTTTGCCTACTTTCGCATTAGGCATATGCTTTGTAATTTTGTGTATATAAGTTTTGCTTATTATTTTGATGTCTTCTGGATTGTGTCTTGGTTTTTAGGGTGTTTTTCTGATGTATAACATTTTTCTTTCACACAAATGCCATCAATCCCCTTAACATACATGGGATATGTGGACGATGCTAGTCGTCACACTAGACGCATTGCTTCAGCTGCTTGGGTTCTCTACACTCCTGAGTCGGACCTCCTTGGTTCCGAGGGAATCTTCCTGGTTAACGCCACCAATAATGTTGCTGAGTACATGTTGGTGATCCAACTCCTCATGGAAGTGGCATCTCGTGACATCTCTAATTTAGTGGTCAGGTTAGATTCCCAACTCATCATTATGCAGTTAAACAATCACTATCGGGTCCGCCATCCTGTGTTGTTACGTTATTTCTTAAGGGTAAGACTTCTAGAATGTCATTTTCAAACAATTACCTTTGAGCACGTTCCAAGAGAATTTAATGCATTAGCTGATTCTTTGGAAAATTATGTGTTAGGTTGGCATTTGTCACATTTGTTGTAAAATATTTACTCATGAGTAGATATATTTTTATCACATTAAAAAATACATAAAAATTTAAAAACATAAAATCACCAAAAAAAAAAAAATATATATATATATATATATAGATCAGATCCAGTACATAGTTACATCAAAAAATCTTCCAAAACTCGGGTGTTCTACAAAAATTTGGCTATACTAAGCCACGCTCTGACACTAATACATCCGCTCCACCAGCTAGGCCTGATGCTCATAGTAGCATACAACTGCTCTAGCTATCCTCCTCAGAGGCACTAGGTATCTCGCCGGCACACCTACAGTATGCCGCTGCAGATGAACTGGAACCTCCCGCATAGGAAGGGGTGGTATGCCCATACTCAGACCCTCCAAGTTTCTGGAGATTTCGTGTAAAACTTGGGCATCACCATCATCGCCGACTTCCACATCTTCTACTGGAGCGCCAACCCCGGGTAGCTGTAGTCCTCTCCATGCATAGCGAGGGGCCCCAACTGGCCGGACAGGTGCCACATCTATGTCAAGAAAACAAAAGCTTCATGTCAAAGCATAATTTTCACCCTACTTCAACAAAAAATTTACATAAAAATTCAAAAGATAAAAAACAAAGTACTTCTTTGGAAATTCACTGATCATCTCTTTCTTACCATCGAGTCCCCACTGGGTACCAGGAGGCAGGACTAACTCTAGATCGCCAGTGAAGTTCATCCCTGCATAGGGATAATCCTCAATCATGATTATCTGGGAGCCTAGCCAATCAAAAAATCCATCATCAAAGAAGTGATGGACAGGACCCTCTCCAGTCCGCGGAAGCAAAGCTACCCACCAAGCCTGCCTCGTCTTGCGTGGGCCCAATGCTGTTGTAATGATCCTGGGCCTCATCAATGGTACCCACTCCAGTAAGAAAGAAACAACCAGTGTACCGTACCCAAACTCTATCTGGGTACGGGTCTTACATGTGGTAAGTTCTGCTCGGACCCGACGGACAACTCCGTCACACCAGTCGAAAACCTGAGGTTGCATACAGTCCAGAGCTAGGAGCATCTGGGCCTTAGTGGCCACAGGCTAACTCTTGGCACCTGCCAAGCGAACAGTCATCCATAAAATAGACCTTAGCGGTCTCAAATTCACTCGAGCGATCGGTATCCGGTTGCTCACAGCCTTGGTGTCACGTATGCAATGGGCACGAATCAGATCATTAGTGTAACGTGGGTTAGCTCTGGACCCCGTCAAGTTGGATCTCACCCCACGACATGATAGGCCGGTCAAAAAGTACACGTCATCCTTTTCGATTGAAAGCTCATTGCCCCCAATCTGAAATACATGATGGCGTTCGTCCCACTGCTGGATTAGCCACCTCAGAAGGTCCTCTCGACCCCTCATCAGTTCTAAGCGGGCATATTTTAGCAATCCACACCTGAAGAGAGCCAATAAGCTTGCAGCATCCATCACCATCTCTCTTTCTTCCCATTCATGTTCTCTCTCTCGCTAGATACTCATGTTTAAACAGCTGAATACCTGCACAAACAACATTTTCAACTGATCAAAACTGGCCTGGACCACTTCAAAAAAGAAAAAATTGAGTTGCTAGAAAACACGGTGCGCCTAACGCTAGCTCTAGTGCAAAACAGAGCATGCTAACGTGGTATCCCCTCACGGGTTATGCGCTTAACGCGCCTGTTATACTACTGCCCCACGTTAGGCGCAAACATTTTTCTAGGGCCTCGGAAATCTCTAATTTTGAACCAGAAAAAAGTAACAAAAAGATAATTAAATGCTAGCAGGAGGTTCTAGCTCTTACTTGGATCTCGCGGGAAGGAAAACCATTGCCCAGATTAACCGTACTCGTCAGCTAAATTTTTCACCCTTTTCACCCCAGATCTTCTTCAAAGCACTTCACACAGTGAAAATGAAGGCCTTCTAACCTTTTATGGCCATTTTTGGGGCACGACTCTCTTAAGCTAGTCAGAAAAGTCGTCAATTCTTGCTACGCAGGTGTCGTAACTTTTGAGATTTGGTACTGATGTTCTGATGAGTGGTCAAGATTTATATGCAAACATACTCATGTGATATCGAGAATGATTTTTACGGTATTTTTCTTGCTCGTTAATCCAAAAAACCTCGAGTTCTCTTCTTCAGACTCGTTAAACTTATACGAAGTTGGCATCGAGCGTTCTTTTTGTATGGTCGTTTTCTTGCTCGTTAATCCGAAAAACCTAGATTTTTCTTCTTCAGACTCGTTAAAATCATGAAGAAGCATTGAGCTTTCTTTTTAGGAATCTTTTCCTCGCTCATAAAACTGAAAAAACCCTGAGTTGCCTTTGTCGGGCTCGTTAAACTCCCACGACAAAAAATGATGGAGCCATTCTTTTCTCTTTTTCAAAGCTCTTTAAACTGAAAAAGTAATTGAATTTTCTCCACGTGACTCGTTAAAATTTCACGGAGGTAATCGAGTTTTCTCCGCGTGACTCGTTAAAATTTCACGGAGGTAATCGAGTTTTCTCCGTGCGACTCGTTAAAATTTCACGGAGGGCATCGAGTTTTCTTTTTTGGACTCGTTAAAATTTCACAAAGAATGCTGAGTTCACTCCGTCTCCTCGTACTCATAACAAAATGAGGTAGACGTATATTGAACATAGATTTCTCACTTTTCTGGTTTTGATGGACTAACCTATGGAAAATGAACTGTTTCGGGCTTACTATTATCCCTTTTCCGTGCCTGGTTATCAAGACATGACAAAGGTACCCCAATGGAGTCGTCTTTTATGATATTTTTCAGACTCTCTAAACATGAAAAATTCACCGAGTTTACTCGTATGGACTCGTTAAACCTAATCAGACGGGGCACATAGTTGTCTTTCCTGACATTTTTCAGACTCTCTAAACATGAAAAGTTCACCGAGTTTACTCATCTGGACTCGTTAAACCTAATCATATGGGGCACAGAGTTGTCTTTCCTGACATTTTTCAGACTCTCTAAACATGAAAAATTCATCGAGTTTACTCGTCTGGACTCGCTAAACTTAATCAGACGGGGAAAAATTTGGACAAAGTGGATACCACCTCTGTTATATTTTCCAAAAAGGTCGATTTGGCAGCAAAATTCTTGAACATGGCACTTCCAAGAAAACTCTTTCGCAGTTAGCCGAACCCTACCATCTATGAGTATTAGCCTTCATTTCCTAGTGTCCCTGTACCGGTAAAATCCTAACACACTCTTTGCTGTTCATCAAGCTTCAGCTGCCTAGTACACTGCTAGAGTGCCTTCTATTGTTCAATCAGATTTCACTATCTACTGCTCCTGTTATCAACCAAACCGCTCATTATGCCAGAAATTATTTGTCGTCCGACGTTCCCATTTCCTCTTCACTATCTCAATCATAAACAAAATCAGTTGGTTTCTGTTTCATGTTGACTGATGTAGGACGCCTCAGTGCCTACCTTTCGATAGATCCCTTCCTATCGACTTCAACATCTTATCTAGGAAGTTGATCCAGAAACCCATCAATGCCCGGATACTTGCAGACATCAGTGGCAGGTAGTCCTGTGTTGGATCAGGGGTCTCCATCATTGGCTCCTGGTCGAATGATTCTACGAGTGTTCGACTTCAACTCATTTTATTCACACTCGCTAGATTTTATTGGCATCTTAGGGACCATCATCATTATCGGTGGCCACCTTCGCGTCTGTTAACAGTTTTCGTTATTGATTGGTAATCAGACGATTTCTCACATGTTCGACGACAACTCCTTCATTCACATGTTGAGAAATATGTAGTTTAAGTGAATCGGCAGTCAAGACCTTGGGGCAAAGGTTACATCATTAAATTTGTCTGTGCTTCCCCAAGTTGCGATATTGTTTATGGAGACAGCTTCTTCAGCCTGATCATGTTATGACAGACACTTCCACATTGTTCCTATCGGTGGACAGATTCTTCATATCTCTATTCTAGAGAAATCATGTTGTTTAAGCTACTGAGCATGGGATATGCCTGACTCAAGGAAAATACTATATTTTCTAACATATGTTGTTGTTTCAGGTTTTCCTCAGTCTTTCAATCTCTTTATCTCTACACAAATTATAAAGTATTTTGGCCATCATCTTCACCTCTGACCTCACACTTTAGGGGGCATCTGTTATAGGTCAAAATACCTCCTCATCAGCTCAGAGGGGAAGACAAATATGGAAGGAGTACAAAGACCTAAATTAAACCTATTTCTGCCAGGGTAACGCTTGTCTATAACAACACAAGAGCATTATAACGCAGCTAATCAGTGAATGGGCCGCGTTAGTGGCTAGGGAAATGCTCTGTTTGCACTGGACGGAAGCGTTACCCATGTTTTAAGTTTGAATCGGGAAAAGCCTGCGGAGAATGATTTGAATCTCTGACTTTCCCTGACAAGAGAGTCAGTTCACAAAAGAAACTACAGAGCATCAGTTCATTATTGGTCATTGCTATAACAAGACTTAACTCCAAAGGAGGCAAAATCATAGAGATTAAAGAAACATCTATGTTTTTCCATTCCAAACTAGTGGAAAGAGAAGGGCAACAATGGCTTTCTCCCTCTCCTATAAGAAGGAGCTGAAGGCTCTTAATTGAAGGTCGAAGGATTGCTAAAGGTTTTTGGCATACTTGTGGAATAGAGAATAGTGTTGTGTTGTGAAGGCTAAGAGTCAAAGAGGTTCCTAGAGAGCTTTTTGACTTGGACTTCTTCACTTAAGAGATAAGAGAGATTGGGAGACTGAGGAGGGCTTGGTACGACCGATGTTTGTCATCCTCCTTCTTTCAAAATCAATAGAACTGTGTTCATTTTTTCCATTCAATGCTTAATATTGTCATGTTTGCTTGAAAATTTACATAAGTATGATATGAATGGCTCAGATGTGTAGAAGTTAGTAGTTCATTATATATTGACTTGATTGATAGGATATATGTTATGTTAGGAATTACACGGGTGCTTTGACTGGTTGCAGGACTAAGATTTTGAGCCGGTGAAGAAGAGCTCTTGCTTCACTGCCTAGCGCTCTCCAAGGGACTCCAAGATAGTCAAAGAGGTAATTCTATGTCACATTACATTCAGTTATCTTAACTTAATATGAACATGCTCATGCCATAATTGTGAACAGCATAGCTAATCTTACTGTGTGCCTCGGGCACCGGAAAGCCCTGAGAGGGATATTCGAAAACCAAAAACCCAAGTAGTTTACCCTATAGCAGAATTTTGCTATGTCACTTGTTGGCTCCGTCGATGTCGGATCTTCTCTATATTTTTAATCTCCTCCCTTTTTGCTTGTGGGGGGAGGGTTTGGATTTTCATGTGAAAGGTGGGTGGTAATTGAGTTGCTTGTTCAGGTGTGCCTAAAGAAGGGCCTTGGGTCCTTTGTAGGGTCGTCGACTCTCATCTTCTCTCCATCCCCACTCGGTAGCACATGAGCGGTAATGTTGGCCATGCTTTTCCTGGGAGGCATATGTGAAAAGAGTTACCCTTTCGCTATGTGTTCTCAGAGTTGGATGAGGTTGCTGTGTGTGGCTCCTTGAGACAACTGGCCAGTCGCCTATGTCATTCTCGTGCCCCTTGCTCGCTCGTTGGCTCCGTTGATGTCAGCTCTTTACTATATTGTTCACCTCCAAAATTTTTGGTGGGTGGGAGAGGTGGTCTATTCTCTTGTTGGCTTCGTGAAATTGGCTATTCGCTATGTTGTTCACCTCCTCCCCTTTTGGTGGGGGGAGGGGTTGGATTTTCGTGTGAAAGGTGGGTTGGTAATTGAGTTGCTTGTTTGGGTGTGCTAGAAAAATGGTCTTGGGTCATTTGTAGGGTGGTCGACATTCATATTCTCTCCATCCCCACTTGGTAGCACATGAGCGGTAATGTTGGCCATGCTCGTCCTTGGAGGCATATGTGAACAATTCCCCCTTCTCTCCGTGTTCTCAGAATTGGATGGTTTTTTGTGTGTGGCTCCTTGAGATGATTGTCCTCTTCATTTTTTGGCTCTTTATGGTGTCGGTTTCTTGTGCTTGTGCTCTTTCTATGTCAGCATTGTGGGTTGAGATGCATATATTTATGATGCATTTGGGAGGGTTTTGGTTGTAAGCTGCCCCTCTTGCTTTCTTTTTCCATTGGGCGATGTGAGGAGAAGTTATCCTTGTTGTAAAATTAAGGTTTGGAATTCCTTTCTGAGTGCACGTCGTCTGTCCCTGCATTGGCTTTGAGGTTTTGATAAATGTGGTGGCCCATATGTTTGATCGAGTGGTCAGATTTTTCCTTTCATCTTGCGTGCATAATAGAATTATGTGGCATGGAATGTTGAGACATAAGGTGATGGGTAGTTCTTGTTTGGTTGATCGCGTATGTGATTGTTGCCTAATGGGGATGAGGCTTGCTACGTTGATGGCGGGGACTATTTCTGGAAGGAGGAATTCAAGGTGGAATGCTTCGACCTCCCCCCTCTATGTGGAGGTGGCTGCAGGTGAAAATTATTCATTGTCTAGTTGGTAAGTCAGTGGGGCAATCTCCTAGGTTGCCTGTACGCAGGGTGTGTGGGGTGCGAGGCTGCCTGATCCCTCCTCCTGTTTGGATATGTTCATGCCTTTTGTAGCGAGCCTCTTGATTTTCATTTATTTTCTCCCTTTGCTTTCACATCGAGGTTGCCCCAGGCGATCAAGCGATCGAGTTCCACCATTTTTGCTGTCCGGGTGGACTCCTAGGTGGTCTCGGTGCGAGGTGGGGAGGGATGGAGGGGGGAATTTTGAAGAGAGTTTGCAGGATCATCTGTTCTTTATTTATTTCCATCCTTTTGTATCGAGGGTCCCACAGGCGATCAAATGATCTAGGTCCACTATTGCTGCTAACCGGGTGGACTCCTAGGTGGCCGTGGTGCGGGGCGGGGACAATCGGGGTGGCATTTATAAATAAAGGTTGTCGACTTGGTCATTATCCTTCTACTTCCTTCTTTTTCCTTTACAGTGAGGTTGCCATAGGCGATCAAGTGATTGAGGTCCGTTGTTGCTGCTGCCTGGGTGGACTCCTAGGTGGCCTCACTACTACGCAGGAAGGGTTGGAGGGAATTTTTAAGAAACATTGTGGGGTGGCTTGTTCTCCCTTTATTTAATTACTTTTATTTTGCATCAATGTTGCCGCAGGCGATCGGGTGATCGAGGTCCATCGTTTCTGCTATCTGGGTGGACTCCTAGGTGGCCTCGGTGCGGGGCGAGGACAGTTGGTAGGAATTTTAGAGAGAGAAAGAGAGAGTTTGTGGGGTTGGTCGTTCTCCATTTGTTTCTTTTGTTTGCCTTTGCATCGAGGTTGCCGCAGGTGCTCGAGGTCCACCATTGCCGCTGTCGGGGTGGACTCCTAGGTGGCCTTGGTGCGAGGCGGGGAGGGTTTGGGGGGAACTTATAAGAGGGTATTTTTTTTTTTCTCCCCTTTGTCTGTTCATTGTGGCTATTGTTGGTGATAAGGAATTTTCCATCCTTGTTGGTTGGGGGGTGGTTACCAACTCCTAGGCGGCCTCGGTGCAATGTGACTCAGCGGGGTGACCCATTTTTTCGCTTTGCGGATCTTACATCCATCGTCCATTACATTTTATGTCTTGCATGTCCTTGGCATGTAGTGTGTGTGGGCTCTAATCTCTTCTTGGGGATGCAAGAGGTACAAGGTATAAGAGCTTTACATGATATTTTGACCTCTCTTTGACTTGATGGGTGTTCAGGGTGGCTCTTTGTAAGAGAGAACTTTGAATGCCCTTTGAAGTGGGAGGGTGCTACCTGGTTGATCCTGCCAGTATTCATATGCTTGTCTCAAATATTAAGCCATGCATGTCTAAGTATGAACTAATTCAGACTGTGAAACTGCGGATGGCTCATTAAATCAGTTATATTTTTTTTGATGGTACCATACTACTCGGATAACCGTAGTAATTCTAGAGCTCATACGTGCACCAAGTCTCGACTCTTTTGAAGGGATGCATTTTTTAGATAAAAGGCCAGCGCGGGCTTGCCCGCTTCTCTGGTGAATTATGATAACTCAACGGATCGCACAGCCCTTGTGCTGGCGATGCTTCATTCAAATTTCTGCCCTATCAACTTTCGATGGTAGGATAGAGGCCTACCATGTTGGTGACGGGTGACAGAGAATTAGGGTTAGATTCCAGAGAGGGAGCCTGAGAAACGGCTACCACATCCAAGGAAGGCAGAAAGTGCGCAAATTACCCAATCCTAACATGGGGAGGTAGTGACAATAAATAACAATACTGGGCTCATCGAGTCTGGTAATTAGAATGAGTATAATCTAAATCCCTTAACAAGGATCCATTGGAGGGCAAGTCTGGTGTCAGCAGCCGTGGTAATTCCAGCTCCAATAGCGTATATTTAAGTTTTTGCAGTTTAAAAGCTCATAGTTGGATCTTGGGTCATAAAGGTCGGTCTGCCTACTCGGTGTGCACCTGCCCCTCTGTCTCTTTTGTCGGCGGCGTGCTCCTGGCCTTAACTGGCTGGGCTGCGGCTCTGGCGCTGTTACTTTGAAAAAATTAGAGTGATCAGAGCAAGCTTATGCTCTAAATACATTAGCATGGAATAATGTGATAGGAGTCTGGTCCTATTGTGTTGGCCTTCGGGACCAGAGTAATGATTAATAGGGACTATCGGGGGCATTCATATTTCATTTTCAGAGGTGAAATTATTGGATTTATGAAAGATGGACCACTGTGAAAGCATTTTCCAAGGATGTTTTCATTAATCAAGAAAAAAATTTGAGGGCTTGAAGATGATCAGATATCGTCCTAGTCTCAACCACAAACGATGCCGACCAGGGATCGGCGGATGTTGCTCTAAGGACTCCGCCAGCACCTTCTGAGAAATCAGAGTGTTTGGGTTCTGGGGGGAGTATGGTCGCAAGGATGAAACTTAAAGGAATAGATGGAAGGGCACCACCAGGAGTGGAGCCTGTGGCTTAATTTGACTCAACACAGGGAAACTTACCAGGTCTAGACATAGTAAGGATTGAAAAATTGAGAGCTCTTTCTTGATTCTATGGGTGGTGGTGCATGGCCGTTCTTAGTTGGTGGAGAGATTTGTCTGGTTAATTTCGATAACGAACGAGACCTCAACCTGCTAATAGCTACGCGGATTTTCCCCTTCGCAGGCAGCTTCTTAGAGGGACTATGGCCGTTTAGGCCATGGAAGTTTGAGGCAATAATAGGACTGTGATGCCCTTAGATGTTCTGGGTCGTACGTGCGCTACACTGGTGCAGCCAATGAGTTTTTCTTCCCGGTTCGAGAGCATCAGGAAATATTCTCAAATTTCATCGTGATGGGGATAGAATATTGCAATTATTGGTCTTCAATGAGGAATTCCTAGTAAGCGCGTGTCATCAACACGTGTTGACTACATCCCTACCCTTTGTACACATCGCCCGTCGCTCCTACCAATTGAATGATTCGGTGAAGTGTTCGGATTGTGTCGATGACGGTGGTTCGCCGCTGTCGACGTCGTGAGAAGTTCATTGAACCTTATCATTTAGAGGAAGGAGAATTCGTAGCAAGGTTACCGTAGGTGAACCTGCGGTAGGATCATTGATAGCAGGGTTTGGTTTTTTCGTTTGGGTTGTGTGGGTTTCGATTACATGTAATATAGGAATGTGTGGTGTGTCTCTAGGAGAGTGGGTTTGCTGCTTGTCGAGGTGGTGCCTCTTTCCAAAGAGACTTGCAACATTTTTAGTTTCCTATCTTTAGTTCACGCCTGTTGTTTCGTGTACTTGCAAGTGATGCTTGTGCTTATCCCATCCTTTGGTTTTTTGTATGGGGTTCGGAAGCTCGTTGCTCGGGAGCCCCCTCTCCAACGGTATGTTCGGCGGGGCATGGTTGCTGCAGTCGATGTGCTTGGGAAATATGATGGAAAAATTTAGACTCATTCATAGCGGCAGTGCTCAGTCCTTTGTTCGTTGGAATATGTGGCCCTCCATAGTTGGTTATCTCCAAAATTCAGTGGTGGTGGCTTATTATGTGTTTGCTTGGGTGAGCCTTTTTGTTGGTGGTTGGTTCAAGGGAGTGGTTGCGCGTGTGATTCATACCTCAACCCTTTCCTGAGGGGAAAATGTCGGGGTGGGGTCAAATATGGGATGGATGAAGAGTGGAGCAATCCATTGGGCTGTCCACCCTAGTCCTCTCGACTGTTCCTTGACATGCCCTCACAGAAGGGTTGGGTCTAGGTAATGAAATAGCCCTCCCTTGGTCCGAGCTCCATCAGAATTGCAAGTTTCCTCATCAATGGGCACGAGGTAGCACACTATTTTCTCATGCCTTTGGTGTTGAGGGAATTCCTCATCCTTTCTTGAGCCACTCCCCCTTCCAAGGAAAGTAGGAAGCAGGTTATGTCCTAATATCACCATTTGGATTGTAGGTTTTTTGCGCGACTTGGTCATTTTATTGGATGTGTCGATTGTTGCAATAGTGGTGTGGTGTGCGCTTTGGGGGCTTCCCTCTTTTTAGGGCATGACATTGCACTGTCGGCGTATTTGTGGCCCTGGGCTTTATCTAGAATTGAGTGTCAGCCTGCGATAACTCATCTTTGGAGTTCTGGTTGTTTGGGCCCCCTTGAATTTTTGGCTGGAAAGGTTGTCGGGTGTCCTGTACACGGACGGGTGCAATAGCGGGGTGGGTTTGCTATTATTGCATTTTTTGTCTGAAGCCTTGTGTGGGTCAAGGATTCTTTTACCTCTCAGTAGTAACATGCTCCAGGCACTTGTATCATCGTGGCCCTCGGCTTTTCTAGTGGTCAAGATTAGGTTGTGGCTTGTCTGCTTGGTTGTTTGATTGTCGCTTGTTATGTCGTGTAGATAGAAAGGATGTTGCGTCGTAATGTATGTGGAAGGGTGCGAAAATGTGGGATGCTTTTGATTGGGTGCCTTGTTTTCCTTCTTTTTGGTTAAGCCAATGTCCCCTTGTGTGGCGGTGGCCCTATGTTTTTCTACTAGCATTGCTTGAAATTTGGCCCCCTTTCTCTCAAATTGGATTTTCGTCGCGAGTGTTATAGTGGGTAATGTTTGGGTTTTCTTTCTTTCATGTCGTTTTCTTCCCTTCTAGTCCCCAGCTTTATGGAGAAAAGTGGGAATTGTTGTGGGTTGGTGTCAGAGAAGGATGAAAAGCAGTGCAAACTCCCGGGTTGGCCACCCTAGTCCTTCTCGGTCATCGTTCCTTGCAGTTCCCCACTTTTTTCTAAGGCACAGGGCTTGGAAAGCTTCTACTATGTTTGAGCCTCCCCTTGTGATTCATTTTGGTCCCCCTAGCTTTACAGAGAAAAAGTGGGATTTCCGTGGATTGATGTTTTCAGAAGGATGAAAAAGTAGTGTGAGTTGCTACTGGGGTGGCCACCCTAGTCATTCTCGATCGCCGATCTGTGCAGTTCCCTCCTTTTTGCGAGGGCAGGGGCCCTTGAAAGCTTGTTTTGGTTCTCTTTTTTCTTTTCTCTTTTTGGGTTGATTTTTTCCCTTTCTCCTTTCGGCCCCCAGCTTTACAGAGAAAAGGGTGAATCGTTGAGGATGTGCATTCACAAAGGATGAAAGGCAGTGCGAGCTCCTGGGTTGGCCACCCTAGTCCTTCACGATCATCGTTCCTTGCGATTCCCCCCCTTTTGCGAGGGCACGAGACTCGCGAAGAGTTTTTTATCTGTTTGGGCCTCCTCCTTTGAGCCGGTGGACAATTTTGCTTCTCTTTCTTTCATGTGTTTTTCTTCCTTTCCTCGTTCTGGCCCCTATCTTTACGGAGAAAAAAGGGGCAGTTGTAGTGGCTTGATGTTCATGAAGGATGAAAAGAAGTGAGAGTTTCAAGGTGGCCACCCTAGTCCTTCTCGGTCATCATTCTTTACAATTCTACCCTTTTTGAAAAGGCACGGGGTTTGGAAAGCAACTCTTCTTGCTTGTCTTCATGAGATTTCCCTTGTGAGGGGGTGGGATCCACCTTCTCTTTCTTCTTTTCTGTTATATGCATATGTGCTATTTTTTCCCCTTCCCTTCCTCTTGTTGGCCCCCAGCAGTGTTACGGAGAAGAAAGGGGGAAACTGTTGCGGTTGGGTCTTCGAGAAGGATGAAAAGCAGCGGGAGCTCCTAGGTTGGCCACCCTTGTCCTTCTTGATCACCGTTCCTTACAGTTCCCCCCTTTTTGCAAAGGCATGGGGGGGTTCGGGGAGGAGGATGGGCTTGTTTGAGCCCCTTCCCTTTAGTGATTGGGGGTTAGGGAGTGCGGTTGTCTTGAGGGGGAAGGGGGTTTGTTGCTCTTGTTGCGACGCATTGTACGTTGGGTTGGCTTTTAGCCATTTCTTATGGGGGTGCCATTTTTTGGTAACACATGGAAGCGACTCTCGGCAACAGATATCTCAGCTCTTGTTAAGATGAAGAACATAGCGAAATGTGATACTTAGTGTGAATTGAAGAATCCTATGAATCATCGAGTTTTTGAACGCAATTTGCGCCCGAGGCTTCAGTCAAGGGCACGTTTGTCTGTGCGTCGCATCCCAATCAAACGTGCTCCTTGCAATATGTTAGGGAGCAGTGGAGGTGGTCGTCCATGCCCAATGTAGTGCAGTTGACTGAAATGTGGCAGGTGATGTTTCGTGGCGTGCATTAGCAAGCGGTGATCTTGTCCCCTTGGTTGGGCAGTGGGTGTTAGCTGATGCGGGCTCTGTGTGGCATCCCTGGAACTTTCTTTGCTCTCTCTTGTCCTCCCATTGGGTAGGTCAGATTTAGCTCCAACTTGCGATCTCAGCTTAGGCGAGAACACCCGCTAAGTTTAAGCATATAATTAAGCGGAGGAAAAGAAACTTACGAGGATTCCCCTAGTAGCGGCGAGCGAACCGGGAAGAACCCAGCATGAAAATTGGGTGGTAGCGTCTCTTGAATTGTAGTCTATAGAAGCTTCCTCAGTGGTGGACCTAGGCCAAGTCCCTGAGAGGGTGACAGCCCCATCAGGCCAAGACCCTGCTGCATCACGAGGCATTGTCGGCGAGTCGGGTTGTTTGGGAATGCAACCCTAATTGGGTGGTAAATTCCGTCCAAGGCTAAATACGGCCGAGAGACCGATAGAGAACAAGTACCGTGAGGGAAATATGAAAAGGACTTTGAAAAGAGAGTTAAAAAGTGATTGAAATTGCCAGGAGAGAAGCGAATGGAGGCTGTCGATGGGTCTTGGTCGGATGTGGAACGGCTCACGCTGGTCCGCCGCTCGACTTGAGGTGCAAACCAACACGAGCTGCTGCATCGTCACAAGCACGGGTGGAGCACCGCCTGTCGGTTTGTCGTTGTGGTGGTTGAGGGATGAAGCGCGTGCCCTTGTGGTGGGCCGTGTGCACCTGTGAAACACAGACCAAGGAGTCTAACATGTGTGTGAGTCGGCAGGTTTGAAAACCTGCGAGGCGCAAGGAAGCTGACGAGCGAGATCCCCTCTTTGCGGGGGGTGCATCGTCAACCGACCTTGAGCTTATGCGAAGGGTTTGAGTGCGAGCACACTTTTTGGGACCCAAAAGATGGTGAACTATGCCTGAGCAGGGAGAAGCCAGAGGAAACTCTGGTGGAGGCTCGTAGCGATACTGACGTGCAAATCGTTCGTCTGACTTGGGTATAGGAGTGAAAGACTAATCGAACCATCTAGTAGCTATTTTACTCCAAAGTTTCCCTCAGGATAGATGGAGCTCATGCGCAAGTTTTATCGGGTAAAGAAAATGATTAGAGGCATCAGGGGCATAATGCGCTCGACCTATTCTCAAACTTTAATTAGGTAAAAGGGTACGGCTGCTCCATTGAGCCGTGCCATGGAATCGAGAGCTCCAAGTGGGCCATTTTTGGTAAGAAGAACTGGAAATGCGGGATGAACCCAAAGTTGAGTTACGGTGCCAAATTGTGCACTATCCTAGATCCCACAAAGGGTGTTGGTTTATCAATATAGCAGGACGGTGGTCATGGAAGTCGAAATCTGCTAAGGAGTGTGTAACAACTCACCTGCCGAATCAACTAGCCCCAAAAATGGATGGCGCTAAAGCGCACAACCTATACTCGACCGTTGGAGCAATTGCCTAGCTTCGATGAGTAGAAGGACGCGGGGGTTGTTGAGAAACCTTGGGTGTGAGCTTGGGTGGATCGGCCCCCGGTGTAGATCTTGGTGGTAGTAGAAAATATTCAAATGAGAACTTTGAAGACCGAAGTGGGGAAAGGTTCCATGTGAGCAGCACTTGGACATGGGTTAGTCAATCCTAAGAGATGGGGAAGCCTTGTATCAAGGGTGCACTCTGCACGAGCATCGAAAGGGAATCGGGTTAATATTCCTGAACCAGGACATGGCGGTGGGCAGCAACGTTAGGAAATCCGGAGACGTCGTCGAGGGCCCTGGGAAGAGTTATGTTTTCTTTTTAAAAACTTGCCCACCCTGGAATCGGTTCACCCGGAGATAGGGTCCAGGAGCTAGAAGAGCACCGCACGTCTTACAGTGTCTGGTGTGCCTTCGACGGCCCTTGAAAATCTGGAGGACCGAGTACCGTTCATGCTCAGTCGTACTCATAACCAGATCAGGTCTCCAAGGTGAACAACCTCTGGTCAATAGAACAATGTAGGTAAGGGAAGTCGGCAAAACGGATCCGTAACTTTGGGAAAAGGATCGGCTCTGAGGGCTGGGCCTAGGGGTCTACGCCCTCAACTCGTGGGTTGTTGATAGTTCGCCCGAGCTGCTCTTGAGGTGAGGGTGGGCAGTCGTGTGCCGATTGCGCTACGGGCGTAGAATGCCCCCTCGCGGGGGATTTTCCCTAGGCGGCGAACAGTCGACTCAGAACTGGTATGGACAAGGGGAATCTGACTATTTAATTAAAACAAAGCATTGCAATGGTCCATGTGGATGCTGACGCAATGTGATTTTTGCCCAGTGCTCTGAATGTCAAAGTGAAGAAATTCAACCAAGCGCGGGTAAATGGCGGGAGTAACTATGACTCTCTAAGGTAGCCAAATGCCTCGTCATCTAATTAGTGACGCGCATGAATGGATTAACGAGATTCCCACTATCCCTATCTACTATCTAGCGAAACCACAGCCAAGGGAACGGGCTTGGCAAAATCAGCGGGGAAAGAAGACCCTATTGAGCTTGACTCTAGTCCTACTTTGTGAAATGACTTGAGAGGTGTAGAATAAGTGGGAGCCATTTTTGGTGCAAGTGAAAAAAAATACTTTTAACATTTTTTTACTTATTCCATGGGGTAGAGAAGGGGCACTACCCCTGGTTTTGGCCTTAAGGCACGTTTCAGCGGGTCGATCCGGGCAGAAGACATTGTCAGGTGGGGAGTTTGGCTGGGGCGGCACATATGTTAAAAGATAACGCAAGTGTCCTAAGATGAGCTCAACGAGAACAAAAATCTCGTGTGGAACAAAAGGGTAAAAGCTCATTTGATATTTATTTTCAGTACGAATACAAACTGTGAAAGTATGGCCTATCGATCCTTTAGAATTTCAGACTTTGAAGCTAGAGTTGTCAGAAAAGTTACCACAGGGACAACTGGCTTGTGGCAGCCAAGCGTTCATAGCGACGTTGATTTTTGATCCTTCGATGTCGGCTCTTCCTATCATTGTGAAGCGGAATTCACCAAGTGTTGGATTGTTTACCCACCAATAGGGAACGTGAGCTGGGTTTAGACCGTCGTGAGAGAGGTTAGTTTTACCCTACTGATGAACAACACTACAATAGTAATTCAACTTAGTACGAGAGGAACCGTTGATTCACACAATTGGTCATCACGCTTGGTTGAAAAGCCAGTGGCGGGAAGCTACCGTGTGTCGGATTATGACTGAACACCTCTAAGTTAGAATCCACGCTAGAAGTGGTGCATGTCACTCTTCGACTGTATCTCGACCTGCAGTAGGGGCATCTCTTTGTCACCCCCAGGGGCCCATGTCATTTGCAAACTGCGATCGTGAAGCATCTCGATCGAGGCAGGTTTGAAGTTCAATTTCAAATGGTCATTGAGAAGAATCCTTTGCAGACAACTTAAATATGCGATGGGGTAATTTAAGTTGCAGAGTGGCCTTGCTGCCATGATCCACTGAGATTCAGCCCTTGGTAGCCTTGATTCGGAGCTTCGCTCCTGTCACTTTATTCAAAATTCGAACGACTATCGCCGTTTCACCTTCTCTGCCGCCGCGCCCCCCCTTTGTTTTCATTCAAACATCATTTCATTTGTTTGCATCTCAAAAATGTATTTCTTGCTTGGGGGCAGGAAATTTGGGGTTTCCAATGCTACGGCTGTGAGAGGGGTCGCCAGTCTATGGAACTTGTTGTCGGTGGCATGGAAACCCCAAATTTCCATGTCGTGGCATGGCGCAAAACTAGCCCAGGCCTGTGGAACTGGGGTTTTCCACATCCTCTCGTGCCCACAAGGGAAACACGATGGGAAAATTGGGGTTTCCATTTCGTGGCACACAGTGGAGGGCCACGCTCGAGCCTAGGAAATTTAGGGTTTCCATGTCCCGCCCCCGATGGAAATCGTGGGTTTCCATGTTTTATGGCACACTAGAAACTTGGGGTTTCCTTGATGATGGAAACCGTGGGAACTGGTGGTGTTTCGAAACCGTGGATCCAAGCCTTTAGGGAACTCTAGGTTTTTTCCATGTCGCGGCGCGTACAAACCCGCTGCCCAAGTTAATGAAACTTGGGGGTTTCCATTTCGCCACGCGACGGAAAAATGCCCCAATTTGGAGAAACTCGGGGTTTCCATTTCGTGGCACAGCGGAAAATTTCCCAAGTCTGGGAAGCTTGGGGTTCCCGTGTCCCACCTCGATGGAAACCGAAACCCCAGCACGGGGTGCTTGGGGGTTCCATGCCGCAGCATGACAGAAACTGCCACCCAAGTATGGGGAACTTCAATTTTCCATGTCATGGCGCGATGGAAACCGTCGCCCGGGGTCCGCGAAGCCCGAGGGTTCCCATTTTTTGCGACATGATGGATACCGCCCAATTCTGAGAAACTCAGGGATTTCCACATCCCGCCATGACATAAATCATGGCCTCGGTGCAGGGAGCTCAGGTTTCCATGTCGCGGCATGACAGAGAACTACCCAAGCCTGCGGAACTTTGGGGCTTCTGTTTCATGGCACGAGGGAAACCACCTAGTTCTGGGAACCTTGTAGTTTCCATCTCCTGCTGTGACGAAAACCGCGCCCCCGGTGAGGGGAAATTGGGTTTCCATGTCGTGGCACGACCATAATCGCCCAAGTTTATAGAACTCGTGGTTTCCATTCCACGTCATGGTGGAGAACCGCCCAAGTCTGGTGAACTTGGGGCTTCCATTTCGCGGCATGATGGAAACCGCTCCCCTGGTCTGTCTCCAAAACTTGGGGTTTTCGTGCCTCGTCACGAAGGAAGCCATCCAAGTGTGAGGAAAGTTGGGTTTTGTAAGGCTCCAAGACTTCATGAGGCACATTGGGTGTGCCCATCGGGCATTTGGACGGTGTTCAGGCGCTGTGCGATGTTACGGGCGAAAATTGACGCACGAGTTGAGCGGTCGACGCTACACGAGTGGGTGGACAGCTAAACGATGGGGGTCCGCTTGGGTCCATCGAGTGACCCATGACAAACAGATGATACACGCATTAATATGGTGTGAAGATGATGGATAATTCATCCAACCAATGATCAAGCAAGCATATGAGTGCGAGCACATTGGAGCACCACGAGCTAAGCCAACAACTCGTTGGTGAAGGAAACACGACGGCGGTGAAGGCGGGTCGAGTCGAGTTTTTGACGTGTAGGGTGTACGGAATTCCTCCACAGGGCATCCGCATCGTAGGACGGGTTGATTCGGGCAGTACGCG
The DNA here is from genome assembly GCA_034641835.2 of Pinus albicaulis. Lineage (NCBI taxonomy): Eukaryota > Viridiplantae > Streptophyta > Pinopsida > Pinales > Pinaceae > Pinus > Pinus albicaulis. Next base: position 1,079,970,685 of record CM076583.1, read on the forward strand.
AGTCGATTCATGTGACAGACGTGCAGGGCATCAACAGTGCAAGGTCGAGTTGGGCAGGGCATCCGCATGGTCTGAGCTTTAGTTCAGAGGTCATTATGAAGGCATCGTGAGTTGGAATTGAGTGCCAAAAGTTGAAGCAGGTGCATATTGACGGGACGGAGCTAACCACATAGCTGGGGAGTGGATTGGGCACACGGAGAGCTCGTGGGTAGGTCTGAAATCATTTGGAGTGCCGACCCGAGTGACCCGACAGCACTTGGGCAGTTTTATGCAGGATATTCCATAGGTGAATTCTAATGTTGTAAATGATTGTTGTTGTCAAGCATTGTAAGCTTGGAAAAAAAGTGACTTGCCTTGCCAAAGAGCAAAGGGGGTATTTTGCTGGATTGGAACTTATACTGTATTTCATATTTATGAAACATATTATTGGGCAGACCCATTATTAACTGGGATTTGCCCCTCCCTTGTACGTATGGGAATACACTGTGGATATGATGATGATGTTTATGTTTTCTGCACATTGAAAGAACATTTGATTAACTAATTTAACAAGTGTTGCCAAAGGTGTAATCTACATACTTGAGTATTACGAAAAGGAGAAGTACGGTAGTGCCACACCCCGTCTATAGCATGGTTGAAAGATCACTGAAGTTCTAGGGGTGTGACAGGTTTCCTCGCCCCACCGTGACGATAGTCGCCCAACTGTGCGAAATCTAAGGTTTCCATGTCCCTGCTCAATGGACACCGCCCAATTATACGTCTGTTGTGATGGAAACCCCCCCTGTAAGACCCACGAGCCGAGGATGAAGACGGAGGGTGTTGGAAGTGTTTGGTGGACATGCGACAAACAATGAAAACCATGACAAAAGGTCAGACGGGCACGCCGATGGACGAAAACATCATTCGGCTATTATGCAACGTTATCATGGTGACCGTGCGACGTTTAGGAGTGACGTGCATAAACACATCCAAAAATGGATGTGCGTTGGCTTGGAGGCTTATAGGCTGGCTGTGGTGGCAAGCCGACGTTAAGGAGGAAATGTCACGTCGTAACCAAGGCTTTATGGGCGTTTAGTGGGTCGGCCTTATATGGGTCAAGCCCCACCCATGGAAGTAATGTGTGGGTGAAGGCACATACAAAAGGAGGAGGTGTGATGGATGATAATGGAAAGCAAGAAGGACATCAACATCTTGTTGATTCCACCATTGGCAAGCTAATGTGTGAGCTAGAGCGAAGGTCGAGGGTGGAGGGTGAAGCCGCAGCAGGGAAACAAAGTCTAGGTCGAGTCGGGTAAAAACGCGTTCGGCGTTCACCCACGGGTCGAGTCAGGTTCCTTCCGAAGGGCGCGTTCAGTGCAGTGTTTGGTGCATGGTCAAGTCGGGTTCCTTCCACAGGACGTGTGTAGAATAGTGTTTAGGGAGGGCGCGTTCAGGTCAAGTCAGGTTCGTGCAACGTGCCTGCATTCAGGACACGCGGAACAATGTTTGATGGCGTGGAGTTCGTTCAACAGGGTCAGGTCGGGTCGAACGCAACCCAAACACATTCAGGAAACACGTGTAGACAGTGACCCCGGTGACCCACGTACAGAAATGCGTTCAGGGTGCCGAGGGTGTCTGTGATCTGGGTGACCCACTCGAACCAGAATTTGCGCAGACTTCAGAGACATGTTCTGAAAGGGAATTTTGGGGTTCCTTTGGATTGTTTGCACTATTGGGAAGCTTTTAAGGCTAGACCAAGGTACAAGCACATTTGGAAAGAAGCATAAAATGGTTTTTGGATGCTTGGTTGTATAATTATTTCAGATTGTACATATTTATTGAAGCATAATACCGGGTAGACTTATTAACGGGATTTTCCCCTCTCTTGAATGTATGGGCGTTCAGGTGGTTTGATATTGATGTTTATTGATGTTTTATTTCTGCAAAAGAACACTTTGGAATATTAATTAAACAAGTGTTGAGTTAGGCGTAGTCTACTTATTGAGTATTTGAAAAGAGAAAAATAAGGTAGTGCCGCACCCATCTATAGAGTGGTTGGGAGACTACCACAGGTATAGGGGCATGACAGTTGGTATCATAGCTACATTTTCGTGGCTTTTTTATTATTGAGAAGGGATACAGTTGCAGTGTTGCAGGTGGTATTGAAGCTTGATGGATGAGTTTGTTTCATTGGAAATGAACTTTAGAGAAATTAAAAAGAAGTCGAAGGAAGTGGAAACGGAGTTTGATGAGTCGAGTCGGACCATTGATACACTATGCAAGAGGAGGACATCTGGCATGAGCAAAGATGAAATGTTTCGACTTATGAAGAAAGTGAGAATTCTCCGAGCAGAAATGGAAAAGGTGGAAGAAGAGTGAAGGAAGTTACTTGATAAGCTTCTCAAAATGAGAGACCTTGGAAAGATGAAGCATGGTGGCATGAAGCCCACTATGGCTGAACCAAAGGATGTTGTAGATGGGATTGAAGTCAAGGAAGAACTTGATGAACAAGTTGGATGAGGACCAAGCACATTACAAGCATTGATGGTGGATTATTCTCACAAGGATGTTGCAGATGTGGTAGAAGTCGAGGATGAACTTGATGAACAGGTTGGACCAGGGCCAAGCACATTGCAAGCATCGGTGATGGATGATTTCGGGGAGGATGTTGAGGATGTGGATATGATCGAGGAAGAACTCATGGAACAAGTTGAACCTAGACCAAGCACATTGCAGCCATTGCAGGATGAACCACATGAAAATGTTGCAGAGGTGACAATGATTAAGGAGGAACTTTATGAGCAGGCGGAACCAAGATCGGAAACATTGCAGACATTGATGAGGACGGAGGACACTCGCTTAGAGAGTCTTCATGAAGATATGACTGGTGTTTCAATTGAGCATCTGGGAGCATAAGAAGATGACTTATTTGTGAATACCATGGAGGACCTTTCCTCGGATGACTATGATGGAACCTTGTACGTTGGAGAAGAAAGGAGCATTTCTTGTTGTAGACCTTGATCGGGAAAATTGTGACCTCGCTCTAGTAGTTTCAAATTCCCGTGACAAGGGCAAAAATTGATGATCTTTGTGATAGATATGGGTCATGCTTAGCCACATGAAAATTGGCTAGGTGCCCGGCATGACTCATGGACTGCCTTTGTGGTAGGGCACATTGTTTAGGTAGACTTCTTCATGGCACACAACTAAGAAGGAACTCTTGGTGCACCTTTAGTGGGGGAGAAGCCTTGGAGGAAGTACCCATGATGATGATGGTAGAAGTGACTAAGGGCACTTAACCTGTACACTATACACATGATGGTGACTAGAGTTGAGATGAGTCTACTCTTTATGGACACACAGGAAACCAAAACCCAAGTACATTGACATGAGGGCACGGCGGGACATTATGTGGAGACATTATGCAAGTGCACTTACTAGGTGCCCACTTATGAGCATCATGGAGGAGTGTCAAGCAGGAATATGCTGAGCACGATCGATTGTTGGTGCTACATGGAGACCTTTTATAGATGGGTTGATGGATGTTGTTCACTTTGAGCAACAAGACATTGGTTGGATGAGCAGCCTATGAGCACATTCATATGACTTGCAAGGTGAGAACAACTTGTGGTGGCACTCATGCGCAATACAAGTATGCTTGCCAGTGCTTTGGATAAGATGATGCATGGGAGTTTATGATGGAGTTGCATTCGTTGGAGGCTTCATACGACAATGATCTTGCAGTATCTAGTTCACTGAGGAGATGAGATCGAGACTGGTCTTGATTTTGATGCACTATGGGATGCATACCTTTGAGAAAATTTACGAGGTCTGTTTGTGAGGAGTCACTTGATGGAGATGATCAATGGGAGGAACTGGAGGTTGATGGAGATGTGGTGATGGGATGCCTTGTTGGTATACACTTGGGCATGGGTTGAGCCTTCTCGACTTAAATTTGGTACGCACGTTGGATGCATATTGCAGATGGGATGAACATAGCTTCATGGACCTGAATATGGCACACTGTTGAGAGGATTTTCTTGACTTGATTTGAGGAGTAACTTTCACACGTGGATGATGCTCGATAGTTGTGGCTATCTTTTGAACAACGCATGGAGATTAGGATCATGGGAAACACATTTCAGATAGAGATGGCTTGTTGGATGGAAAACATGTTGCGAATGAGACAAATCTCCATGGATTACTTTACTCTCATATGGGATGGATCCTTGATTGAGTTGATGGGTGTGACAGGATGCGAGAGGGACAACTAACGCATGGTACGAGGATGCACATTCCCACAATGAGAATCTCTGGTTGGACCGATCACCCGACCAGTTCGATTTATGAGGGCTATAGCATCGTGCAGAGTTATGCACGTGTGCCTTATTGTCACACCCCTATACCTTCGGCGGTCTTTCAACCATGTTATAGATGGGGTGCGGCACTGCCATACTTTTTATTTTTATAATACTCAAGTATGTAGCCTACGCCTTTAGCAACACTTGTTAAATTAGTTGAGAAAATGTTCTTTAAATATGTGGAAAACATAAAAATCATCATCATATCCACAGTGTATGACCATACAAGCAAGGGAGGGGCAACTCCCTGTTAATAATGAGTCTGCCCGATAATATGTTTCATAAGTATGAAATACAATATAAGTTCCAATCTAGCAAAAGGCCTCCTTTGCTCCTTGGAAAGGAAAGCTACCTTCTTTCGAAGCTTACAATTCTTGAAAATCATTAAATAGCAAACAAAAAATCATTTACAATGTTAGAATTCACCTCCGGAATTTTCTGCATAAAACTGCCCAAGTGTTGTCGGGTCACTAGGGTCACCGTCTGCCAATGGGTTCATACCTTCCCAAGAGTTATTCATTTGTCCAATCCACTTCGAAGCTATGTGGTTAGCTCCATCCCATCAATACACACCCTCTGAAACTTTCGGCACTCAATTCTGACCTACGATGACTTCATAACGAGCTCTGAACTGAAGTTCAGACCTCCTGCGGACGCCCTGCAGAAACGCATTTGGGTCGGGTCATTTCATTTGAGGGCGAATGTATCAATTTTGATAAGTTGTGATAGACTAGGAGCCTTGTGCACGTTCGAGCAGCCTGTTTGCCATTTTCTCCCATGTGCGTCCATTCAGTCGGGTGCGCCGGGTGAGGGCTCCCGGCCAAACGCGCTCGGGTCGAGTCGTTTGGTTCGAGGGTGCCCGTATCGGATTTGCTAAGTTGTGACCACCAGGGTTCCTTCTGCATGTTCGAGTGGCCCATTTGTCATTTTCTCCCATGAGCATCCATTTGGTAGGGTGCGCCGTGTCGCACTGGGTCGCAGCGTCGCACTGGGTCGCCACACCCTGCAAAACGCGCTCGGGTTGGGTCGTTTGGTCCGAGTGTGCCAGTATCATATTTGCTAAGTTATGACCACTCAGGTGCCTTGTTCACATTTGAGCGACCCATTTTCTGTTTGGTCACATGTGCGTCCATTCGGTCGGGCGCGCCGTGTCACGTCAAGTCGCTGCTTCGCACCGGGTCACCGCGCTCGGGTCGAGTCGTTTGGTCTGAGGGCGCCCATTTCGTATTTGCTAAGTTGTGACTCCCCGATTGCCTTGTGCATGTTTGAGCAGCCTATTTTTCTGTTTTCTCACATGTGCGTCTATTCGGTTGGGCACGTCGTGTCGTGTCATGTCGTCGCTTCACACCGGGTCGCCGCGATCAAGTCGGGTCGTTTGGTCCGAGGGCGCCCGTTTCATATTTGATAAGTTGTGACCACCTAGGTAACTTGTGCACGTTCAGGTGGCCCATTTTCCATTCACTCCCATGTGCGTCCATTCGGTCTGGCGCGTCGTGTCGCGCTGGGTCGCCACGCCCGCCCAAAGGCGCTAGGGTCGGGTCGTTTGGTCTGAGGGTGCCCGTTTCATATTTGCTAAGTTGTGACTACCTGAGTGCCTTGTGCACATTTGAGAAACCTGTTTGCCATTTTCTTCCATGTGCGTTCATTCGGTCGGGCGCACCGGGTCGCCGCTTCACGCCGGGTCACTGCTTCGCACCGGGTCGCCGCTTCGCACCGGGTCGCCGCGCTCGGGTCGGGTCGTTTGGTCCGAGGGCGCTCGTTTCATATTTGATAAGTTATGACTGCCCATGTGCCTTGTGCACTTTCTGCGTGACCCTTTTTCCATTTGCTCCCATGAGCGTCTGTTCGGTCTGGAGCGCCGTGTCGCGCTGGGTCGCTGCGTCGCACCGGGTCGCCGCACCCGACCAAACGCACTCGGGTCGGGTCGTTTGGTCCGAGGGCGCATGTATCAAATTTGCTAAGCTGTGACCACCCAGGTGCCTTGTGCCTATTCAAGTGGCCCATTTTCCATTTGCTGCCATGTGCATCCGTTTGGTCGGGTGTGCCGTGTCGCACCGGGTCACTGCTTCACACCGGGTCGCCACGCTCCGGTCGGGTCGTTCAGTCCGAGGGTGCCCATTTCATATCTGCTAAGTTGTGACCACCCGGGTGCCTTGTGCACATTCGGGTGGCTCATTTCCCATTCGCTCCGATGTGCGTCCGTTCGGTCTGGCGCGACATGTCGCACTTGGTCACCGCGTCGCGCCGGGTCGCCGTGCCCGGCCAAACGCGCTCGGACCGGGTAGTTTGGTCCGAGGGTGCCCATTTCATATTTGCTAAGTTGTGACCACCCAGGTGCCTAGTGCACATTCGGGTGGCCCATTTTCCGTTCGCTCCCATGTGCGTCTGTTTGGTCGGCTGCGCCGGGCCGCCTCGCCCGGCCAAACGCACTCGGGTCAGGTCGTTTGGTCCGAGGGCGCCCATTTCATATTTTCTTAGTTGTGACTGTCCAGGTCCCTTGTGCACGTTCGGGCGGCCCTTTTGCCATTTTCTCCCATGTGCGTCCATTCGGTCAGGCGCGCTGGGTTGCCTCGTCGCGCTGGGTCACCGCATCGCGCTGGGTCGCCGCACTCGGCCAAACGAGCTCGGGTTGGGTCGTTTGGTCCGAGGGTGCCCGTGTTAGATTTGCTAAGTTGTGACTACCCAGGTGCCTTGTGCACGTCTGGGTAGCCTGTTTTTCATTTTCTCCCATGTGCGTCCATTCGGTCGGGCGCGCTGCGTCACGCCGGGTGAGGGCGTCGGTTCGTGCAGGCGCACCGTGTCGCGTCGGGTAGGGCGTCTGTTCGGGTTGGGTCGTTTGGTCCGAGGGCACTCGTATCATATTTTCTAAGTTGTGACTGCCAGGGTGCCTTGTGCACGAACGAGCGGTCCCTTTGCCATTTACTCCCATCTACGTCCGTTCAGTCCGTTTGGGCGGGCGCGCCGTGTCGCGCAGGGTGAGGGCATCCATTCGGGTCGAGTCGTTTGGTCCGAGGGCACCCGTATCAGATATGCTAAGTTGTGACTGCCCGGTTGCTTTATGCACGTCCAGGCGGCCTGTTTGCCGTTTGCTCCCATGTGTGTCTGTTCGGTCCATTCGGGTGGGCACGCCGTGTCACGTCGAGTGAGGGCGTCTGTTCGGGTTGGGTCGTTTGGTCCGAGGGCGCCCGTGTCATATTTGTTAAGTTGTGACCACTCGGGTGCCTTTTGCATGTCCGTGCAGCCCGTTTTCCATTTGCACCCATATGCGTCAGTCCGGGTGAGGGCGTCCGTTCGGGCGGGCGCGCCGTGTCACGCCGGGTGAGGACGTTCGTTCAGGTCGGGTCGTTTGGTCCGAGGGCGCCCGTGTCAAATTTGCTAAGTTGTGACCGCCCAGGTGCCTTGTGCACGTCCAGGTGGCCCGTTTGTCGTTTTCTCCCATGTAAGTCTGTTCGTTCGGGTGCGCCGTGTCACGCCGGGTGAGGGCATCCGTTCGCCTGGGTGTGCTGTGTCGCGCCGAGTGAGGGCGTCCGTTCGGGTCGGTTCAGGTCGGGTCGTTTGGTCTGAGGGCGCCTATGTCAGATTTGCTAAGTTGTGACTACCTAGGTGCCTTGTGCACGTCCGAGCGGCCCGTTTTCCATTTTCTCCCATGTGCATTCGTTCGGGTGGGCGCCGTGTCACACCGGGTGAGGGCTTCCGTTCGGGTCGGGTCATTTGGTCTGAGGGCGCCTGTGTCAGATTTGCTAAGTTATGACTGCCCAGGTGCCTTGTGCATGTCCAGGAGACCCGTTTGTCATTTGCTCCCATGTGCGTCCGTTTGGGTGGGCGCGCCATGTCGCCCCAGGTGAGGGCGTCCGTTCGGGTCGGTCGTTTGGTCTGAGGGTGCCCGTGTCAGATTTTCTAAGTTGTGACTGCCCGGGTGCCTTGTGCACATCCGGGTGGACCATTTGCCGTTTTCTCCCATGTGCGTCCATTCAGGTGAGGGCGTCTGTTCGGGCGGGCGTGCCGTGTGGCGCTGGGTGAGGGCGTCCGTTCGGGTCGGGTCGTTTGGTCCGACGGCGACCGTGTCATATTTGCTAAGTTGTGACCTCCCGGGTGCCTTGTGCACGTCCGGGCGGCCCATTTTCTGTTTGCTCCCATGTGCATCCATTCAGTTGGGCAGGCTATGTTGTGTCGGGTGAGGGCGTCCGTTCGGGTTGGGTCGTTTGGTCCGAGGGCACCCGTGTTAGATTTGCTAAGTTGTGACTGCCCGGGTGCCTTGTGCATGTCTGGGCGGCCCATTTTCCATTTTCTCCCATGTGCGTCCGTTCGAGTGGGCACGCCGTGTCACCCCGGGTGAGGGCGTCTGTTCGGGTCAGGTCGTTTGGTCCAAGGGCGTCTGTTCGAGTTGGGTCGTTTGGTCCGAGGGTGCCCGTGTCAAATTTGCTAAGTTTTGACCGCCCGGGTGCCTTGTGCATGTCCAGGCGAACTATTTGTCGTTTGCTCCCATGTGCATCTGTTCGGGTAAGGGTGCCTTATGCACGTCCGGGCGACCCGTTTGTCATTTTCTCCCATGTGCGTCTGTTCCGGTGGGCGCGCCGTGTCGCGCCGGGTGAGGGATTTCGTTCGGGTCGGGTCGTTTGGTTCGAGGATGCCCGTGTCATATTTGCTAAGTTGTGACTGCCCAGGTGCCTTGTGCATGTCCAGGCGGCCCGTTTTCCATTTGCTCCCATGTGCGTCCATTCGGGTGGGCACGCCGTGTCGCCCCTGGTGAGGGCGTCCATTCAGGTCTGGTTGTTTGGTTCGAGGGCATCCGTTCAGGTTGGGTCGTTTGGTCCAAGGGTGCCTGTGTCAAATTTGCTAAGTTATGAATGCCTAGGTGCCTTGTGCACGTCTGGACGGACCGTTTGCTGTTTGCTCCCATGTGCGTCCGTTCGGGTGAGGGTGTCCGTTCAGGCGAGCGTGCCATGTGGCGCTGGGTGAGGGCGTTCGTTCAGGTCGGGTCATTTGGTCCGATGGCGACCATGTCAGATTTGCTAAGTTGTGACCACCTGGGTGCCTTCTGCATGTCTGGGTGGCCCGTTTTCCATTTACTCCGATGTGCGTCCATTCAGTCGGGCGCGCCGTGTCGCACCGGGTGAGGGCGTCCGTTCAGGTTGGATCGATTTGTTTGAGGGCATCTGTTTGGGTCGGGTCGTTTGGTCCGAGGGCGCCCATGTCAGATTTTCTTAGTCGTGACCGCCCGGGTGCGTTGTGCACGTCCGGGCAGCCCGTTTTCCATTTGCTCCCATGTGCGTCCATTCGGGTGGGCGCGCCACGTCGCCTAGGGTGAGCACGTTCGTTCGGGTCGGGTCATTTGGTCCGAGGGCACCCATGTCAGATTTGCTAAGTTGTGACCGCCCGGGTGCCTTGTGAACATCCGGGCGGCCTGTTTGTTGTTTGCTCCCATTTCTGTCCGTTCGGGTGTGTACGCCGTGTCGCGCCAGGTGAGGGTGCCCGTTTGGGTCAGGTCGTTTGGTCCGAGGGTGCCCGTGTCAGATTTTCTAAGTTGTGACCACCTGAGTTCCTTGTGCATGTTCAGGCGGCCCGTGTCAGATTTGTTTTTCATGTGAAAGGTGGGTTGGTAATTGAGTTGGTTTGTTCGGTTGTGCCTGAAGAGTGGCCTTGTGTCATTTTTAGGGTCACTGACTTTCTTCTCTCCATCACCACTCGGTAGCATATGAGCGGTAATTTTGGCCATGCTCGTCCTCAGAGGCATGTTTGAACAATCTCTCCTGTCCGCTCTATTTTCTTGCAGTTGGATGGGGTTGTTGTGTGTGGCTCCTTGAGATGACTGTCCTTTTGTTGGCTTTGTTGAAATCGGCTCTTCGGTATCTCTCTATTGTGGCCCTTGGTCGCACGTTTGCTCTGATGAAATGAGCATTTTTCTATGTCACTTGTTGGCTCTGTTGATGTCAGATCTTCTCTATATTGTTCATCTCCTCCCTTTTTTCTTGTGGGGGGAGGGTTTGGATTTTCGTGTGAAAGGTGGGTTGGTAATTGAGTTGCTTGTTCAGATGTGCTTGAAGAAGGGCCTTGGGTCCTTTGTAGGGTCATCAACTCTCATATTCTCTCCATCCCCACTCGGTAGCACATGAGTGGTAATGTTGGCCATGCTTGTCCTGGGAGGCATATGTGAAAAGAGTTACCCTTTCGCTCTATGTTCTGAGAGTTGGATGAGGTTTCTATGTGTGGCTCCTTGAGACAAGTGGCCGATCGCCTATGTCGCTCTCATGCCCCTTGCTCACTCGTTGGCTCTGTCGATGTCGGCTCTTCACTATATTGCTCACCTCCTCCCTTTTTGGTGGGTGGGAGAGGTGGGATTTTCTCTCATTGGCTTCGTGAAATCGGCTCTTCACTATATTGTTCACCTCCTCCCCTTTTGGTGGGGGGAGGGGTTGGATTTTTGTGTGAAAGGTGGGTCGGTAATTGAGTTTCTTGTTCGGGTGTGCCTGAAGAAGGGCCTTGGGTCCTTTGTAGGGTCGTCGACTCTCATCTTCTCTCCATCCCCACTCGGTAGCACATGAGCGGTAATGTTTGCCATGCTTGTCTTGGGAGGCATATGTGAAAAGAGTTACCCTTTCGCTCTGTGTTCTCAGATTTGGATGAGGTTGTTGTGTGTGGCTCCTTGAGACAACTGGCCAGTTGCCTATGTCACTCTCATGCCCCTTACTTTCTCGTTGGCTCCGTTGATGTCGGCTCTTCGCTATATTGTTCACCTCCTCCCTTTTTGGTGGGTGGGAGAGTGTTATAGCATCATTTCTCACCTTGACATGATTCATGATTACTTTATGGCTTTTGGGCACCCATTCCTATAGACTTGGACAAATTCACTTAAAAACAGTGTAAAATCCCCCATACGCGACTATGCCTGTAATTTTCCGCGTGTATACGCGAGTCCAGCTAGACTTTTCCGCGTATGCCATTAAAATGATTAAAAAATATATAAAAATCCCTAATTTCGCGCTGGGTCAATGGTTACTCAGGTAGTTCAACCACCCCAGCCCGTGGCCAACTGTTTCCAACTGCTGAAACTACTTGGAGGGACTATAAAAATCCCTCATGTGTATGGCCTAAGGGAGAGAGAGAATTATTTAGATTATACTCTGTTGGTATTCCCTATCCAAGTCTGATTCCCCGTGCCTCCTGCACTTTCCCAGTTCATTGTAGGAAACCCTTGTTTCCTTGAGATACACATCCCTTTATATGTTATCTCGTATGCACCAGTTTGGAAGGAGTCTTAGCGAGGCAAAGTGCAGATGGCGGATCACATGCATATGACAGCGATATATGACCATGGATTGATAGATCTCCCACTTGCTCCTTGGTATGCTGATGCTATTTATGTAGCGACAAGGACAGTATCATCTTTGTTCCCAGAAATAAATGTTAGTGTATGCTTTTATGTATGAGAATATTTGTTATCTGACATTCATTATGATTTATTTAATGTTTTATATGAATCTCACTAACATTTAGAGTAGATATATGCTGTACAACCTGTCCTTTGTGCTGGTTTCTTCTTGTATTTCAGGTTAAGAAGGAAGGACGGTTGCTAGGGGTTTGGACCCCACGTGGATCTACTTCAAACGTAGGACCTACGGGTAACTCTCTCATTCTGCTCTATTTAATTTTTCTGAACATGCATTGTTGTGTGAGTCTCTGTTAAGTAGTATGCCCCTGCTCTGTGGAGGTTGTATCCCAACCAACCTCTACGGTGTTAATTCCCCGAAACAGAGAGGTGGGATTTTCTCTCGTTGGCTTCGTGAAATCAACTCTTCGCTGTGTTGTTCACCTCCTCCCCTTTTGGTGGGGGGAGGGGTTTGATTTTCATGTGAAAGGTGGGTTTGTAATTGAGTTGCTTGTTCGGGTGTGCCTGAAGAATGGCCTTGGGTCATTTGTAGGGTGGTCAACATTCATATTCTCTCCATCCCCACTCGGTAGCACATGAGCGGTAATGTTGGCCATGCTCGTCCTTGGAGGCATATGTGATAAATTCCCTCTTCTTTCCGTGTTCTTGGAATTGGATGGGTTTTTTTGTGTGGCTCCTTGAGATGACTGTCCTCTTCATTGTTTAGCTCTTTATGGTGCCAGTTTCTTGTGCTTGTACTCTTTCTATGTCTGCATTGTAGGTTGAGATGCATACATTTAAGAGGAATGTGGGAGGGTTTTGGTTGAAAGTTGCCCCTCTTGCTTGATTTTTCCATTGGGAGATGTGAGGAGTGGTTCTCCTTGTTGTAAAATTAAGGTTTGGAATTTCTTTTTGAGTGTAGGTCGTCTGTCCCTGCGTTGGCTTTGAGGATGTGGTGGCCCATATTTTTGATCGAGTGGTCAGCTTTTTCCTTACATCTTGAGTGCACAGTAGAATTATGTGGCTTGGAATGTTGAGACACAAGGTGATGGGTATTTATTGTCTGGTTGATCGCGTATTCGATTTTGGTCCAATGGGGATGAGGCTTGCTACGTTGATGGTGGGGGATATATCTGGAAGGAGGACTTCACGGTGGAATGCTTCGACTTCCCTCCTCTATGTGGAGGTGGCTGCAGGTGAAAAGTATTCATTGTCCAGGTGGTAAGTCGGTGGGGCAATCTCCTAGGTTGCCTGTACGCAGGGTGTGTGGGGTGCGGGGTTGCCTGATCCCTCCTCCTGTTTGGATATGTTCATGCCTTTTGTAGCAAGCCTCTTGATTTGCATTTATTTTCTCCCGTTGCCTTCGCATCGAGGTTTCCCCAGGTGATCAAGCGATCAAGGTCCACCATTGCTGCTGTCCGGGTGGACTCCTACGTGGCCTCGGTGCGAGGTGGGGAGGGTTGGAGGGGGTAATTTTGAAGAGAGGTTGCAGGATCGTCCGTTCTTTATTTATTTCCATCCTTTTGCATCGAGGGTGCCATAGGCAATCAAATGATCGAGGTCCACTGTTGCTGCTGACTGGGTGGACTCCTAGGTGGCCTTGGTGCGGGGCGGGGATGATCGCGGTGGCATTTCTAAATAGAGGTCGTCGACTTGGTCATTCTCCTTCTACTTCCTTATTTTTCCTTTGCAGTGAGGTTGCCGCAGGCAATCAAGTGATCGAGGTCTGCTGTTGCTGCTGCCCGAGTGGACTCCTAGGTGGCCTCGCTGCTGGGCAGGAAGGGTTGGAGGAAATTTTTAAGAAACGTTGTGGGGTGGGTTGTTCTCCCTTTATTTACTTACTTTTCTTTCACATCGAGGTCACCGCAGGAAATCGGGTGATCAAGTTCCATCGTTTCTGCTGTCCGGGTGGACTCCTAGGTGGCCTCGGTGCAGGGCGGGGACGGTTGGGAGGCATTTTAGAGAGAGAGAGAGAGAGAGAGAGAGAGAGAGAGAGAGAGAGAGAGAGTTTGCAGGGTTGGTCATTCTCCATTTGTTTCCTTTATTTTCCTTTGCATCGAGGTTGCCGCAGGCAGTCGAGGTCCACCATTGCCGTTGTCGAGGTGGATTCCTAGGTGGCCTTAGTGCGACGTGGGGAGGGTTTGGGGGGAATTTCTAAGAGGGTATTTTTTTTTTTTCTCCCCTTTGTCTGTTCATTGTGGCTATCGTTGGTGATAAGGATTTTTCCATCCTTGCTGGTTGGGGGGTGGTTACCAACTCCTAGGCAGCCTCGGTGCAATTTGACTTGGCGGGGTGACCCATTTTTTTTCTTTGTGGATCTTGCATCCACCATCCATTATGTTTGATGTCTTGCATGTCCTTGGCATGTAGTGTGTGTGGGCTCTAATCCCTTCTTGGGGATGCAAGAGGTGCAAGGTATAAGAGCTTTACATGATATTTTGACCTCTCTTTGACTTGATGGGTGTTCAGGGTGGCTCTCTGTAAGAGAGAACTTTAAATGCCCTTTGAAGTTGGAGGGTTATACCTGGTTCATCCTGCCAGTAGTCATATGCTTGTCTTAAAGATTAAGCCATGCATGTCTAAGTATGAACTAATTCAGACTGTGAAACTGAGGATGGCTCATTAAATCAGTTATAGTTTTTTTGATGGTACCATACTACTCGGATAACCTTAGTAATTCTAGAGCTAATACGTGCACCAAGTCTCGACTCTTTGGAAGGGATGCATTTTTTAGATAAAAGGCCGGCACGGGCTTGCTCGCTTCTTCAGTGAATCATGATAACTCGACGGATCGCACAACCCTTGTGCTAGCGATGCTTCATTCAAATTTCTACCTTATCAACTTTCGATGGTAGGATAGAGGCCTACCATGGTGGTGACGGGTGACAGAGAATTAGGGTTTGATTCCAAAGAGGGAGCCTGAGAAATGGCTACCACATCTAAGGAAGGCAGTAGGCATGCAAATTACCCAATCCTGACATGGGGAGGTAGTGATAATAAATAAAAATACCGGGCTCATCGAGTCTGGTAAATGGAATGAGTACAATCTAAATCCCTTAACGATGATCCATTGGAGGGAAATTCTAGTGCCAGCAGCCACGGTAATTCCAGCTCCAATAGCGTATATTTAAGTTGTTGCAGTTAAAAAGCTCGTAGTTGGATCTTGGGTCGTAAAGGTCGGTCCACCTACTCGGTGTGCACCTGCCCTTCCATCTCTTTTGTAGGCGGTGTGCTCCTGGCCTTAACTAGCTGGGTCGCGGCTTCGGTGCTGTTACTTTGAAAAAATTAGAGTTCTCCAAGCAAGCTTACACTCTAAATACATTAGAATGGAATAACATGATAGGAGTCTGGTCCTATTGTGTTGGCCTTTGAGACCAGAGTAATGATTAATAGGGACTATCGGGGGCATTCATATTTCATTGTCAGAGGTGAAATTCTTGGATTTATGAAAGATGGACCACTGCGAAAGCATTTTCCAAGGATATTTTCATTAATTAAGAGAAATATTTGTGGGGTCGAAGACGATCAGATACTGTCCTAGTCTTAACCATAAACGATGCCGACCAGGGATCGGTGGATGTTGCTCTAAGGACTCCGCCAACACCTTCTGAGAAATCAGAGTGTTTATGTTCTAGGGGGAGTATGGTCACAAGGCTGAAACTTAAAGGAATTGATGGAAGGGCACCACCAGGAGTGGAGCCTGCGGCTTAATTTGACTCAACACAGGGAAACTTACCAGGTCCAGACATAGTAAGGATTGAGAGATTGAGAGCTATTTCTTGATTCTATGGGTGGTGGTGCATGGCCGTTCTTAGTTGGTGGAGTGATTTGTCTGGTTAATTCTGATAACGAACGAGACCTCAGCCTGCTAACTAGCTACGCATAGGTTCCCCTTCGCGGCCAGCATCTTAGAGGGACTTTGGCTATTTAGGCCATGGAAGTTTGAGGCAATAATAGATATGTGATGCCCTTAGATGTTCTGGGCCACACGCATGCTACACTAATGCAGCCAACGAGATTTTCTTCTTGGTTCGAGAAAATCGGGAAATCTTCTCAAATTGCATCGTGATGGGGATAGACCATTGCAATTATTGGTCTTCAACAAGGAATTCCTAGTAAGCGCATGTCATCAACTCGTGTTGACTATGTCCCTGCCCTTTGTACACACCGCCCGTCGCTCCTACCAATTGAATGATCTGGTGAAGTGTTCAAATTGCGTCGACAACGGTGGTTTGTCGCTGTCGACGTCATGAGAATTTCATTGAACCTTATCATTTAGAGGAAGGAGAAGTCGTAACAAGGTTACCATAGGTGAACCTGCGGTAGGATCATTGATAGCAGGGTTTAGTTTTTTCGTTTGGGTTGTGTGGGTTTCGATTACATGTAATCTAGGAATGTGTGGTGTGTCTCTAGGAGAGCGGGTTTGATGCTTGTAGGGGTGGTGCCTCTTGCGAAAGAGACTCACAACATTTTTATTTGCCTATCTTGAGTTCACGCCTATTGTTTCGTGTACTTGCAAGCAATGCTTGTGCTTGTCCCATCCTTTGTTATTGTTTCCCCTAATGTGTTTTTTGTATGGGGTTCGGAAGCTCATTGCTCGGAAGCCCCCTCTCCAACGGTATGTTTGGCGGGGCATGGTTGCTGCAGTCGAGGTGCTTGGGAAATACGATGGAAAAATTTAGACTCATTCATAGCGGCGATGCTTGGTCCTTTGTTCGTTGGAAGATGTGGGCCTCCATAGTTGGTTATCTCCAAAAGGCGGCGACAGCGGATTTTTATGTGTTTGCTTGGGCGAGCCTTTTTGTTGGTGGTTGGTTCAAGGGAGTGGTTGCACGTGCAATTCATACCTCAACCCTATCCTGAGGGGAAAATGTCGGGGTGGGGTCAAACATGGGATGGATGAAGAGCAGAGCAATCCGTTGGGCTAGCCACCCTAGTCCTCTCGACTGTTCCTTGACATGCCCTCGTGGAAGGGTTGGGTCTAGGTAATGAAATAGCCCTCCCTTGGTCTGAGCTCCATCAAAATTGCAAGTTTCCTCGTCAATGGGCATGAGGTAGCGCATTCTTTTCTCATGCCTTTGGTGTTGAGGGAATTCCTCATCCTTTCTTGAGCCACTCCCCCTTCCAAGGAAAGTAGGAAGTAGGTTATGCCCTAGTATCACCATTTGGATTGTGGGTTTTTTGCACGACTTGGTAATTTTCTTGGATGTGTTGATTGTTGCAATAGCATTGTGGTGTCCACTTTGGGGGCTTCCCTCCTTTTAGGGCATGACATTGCACCGCCGGCGTATTTGTGGCCCTGGGCTTTTTCCAGCATTGAGTGTTAGCCTACGATAACTCCTCTTTGGAGTTTCAGTTGTTTGGGCCCCCTTGAATTTTTGGCTGGAAAGGTTGTCGGGTGTCCTGTACATGGAGGGTGAGGCACTTGTATCGTCATGGCCCTTGGATTTTCTAGTGGTCAAGTTTAGGTTGTGGCTTGTCTGCTTGGTTGTTTGATTGCCGCTTGTTATGTCGTGTAGATAGAAAGGATGTTGCGTTGTAATGTATGTGGAAGTGTGTGAAAATGTGGGATGCTTTTGATTGGGTGCCTTGTTTTCCTTCTTTTTGGTTAAGCCAACGTCCCCTCGCGTGGCGGTGGCCCTATGTTTTTCTAGAAATTTGGCCCCCTTTCTCTCAAATTGGATTTTCGTCGCGAGTGTTATGGTGGGTAATGTTTGGTTTTTCTTTCTTTCATGTCATTTTCTTCCCTTCCATTCCCCAGATTTATGGAGAAAAGTGGGAATTTTTGTGGGTCGGTGTCGGAGAAGGATGAAAATCAGTACAAACTCCCGGGTTGGCCACCCTAGTCCTTCTCGGTCGTTGTTCCTTGCAGTTCCCAAATTTTTTCTAAGGCACAAGGCTTGGAAAGCTTCTACTATGTTTCAGCCTCCCCTTGTGATTCATTTTGGTCCCCCTAGCTTTACAGAGAAAATGTGAGGATTGTCGTGGATTGACGTTTTCGGAAGGATGAAAAAGCAGTGTGAGTTGTTGCTGGGGTGGCTGCCCTAGTCCTTCTCGATCACCGATCTATGCAGCTCCCTCCTTTTTGCGAGGGCAGGGGCCCTTGAAAGCCTATTTTGGTTCTATTTTTTCTTTTCTCTTTTTGGGTTGATTTTTTCCCTTCCTCCTTTCGGCCCCTAGCTTTACAGAGAAAAGGGTGAATCGTTGAGGATTGGCATTCGCGAAGGATGAAAGGCAGTTCGAGCTCCTGGGTTGTCCACCCTAGTCCTTACCGATCGTCGTTCCTTGTGATTCCCCCCCTTTTGGGAGGGCGTGAGACTCACGAAGAGTTTGTTATCTATTTGGGCCTCCTCCTTTGAGCCGGTGGACAATTTTTCTTCTCTTTCTTTCATGTGTTTTTCTTACTTTCCTCATTCCGGCCCCTATCTTTACGGAGAAAAAAGGGGGAGTTGTAGTGGCTTGATGTTCATGAAGGAAAAAAAGAAGTGTGAGTTTCAGGGTGACCACCCTAGTCCTTCTCAGTCATCGTTCTTTACAATTCTACCCTTTTTGAAAAGGCCCAGGGTTTGGAAAGCATCTCTTCTTGCTTGTCTTCTTCAGATTTCCCTTGTGAGGGGGTGGGAGCCACCTTCTCTTTCTTATTTTATGTTATATGAATATGCATAGTTTTTTCCCCTTCCCTTCCTCTTGTTGGCCCCTAGCAGTGTTACGGAGAAGAAAGGGGGGAAATTTTGCGGTTGGGTCTTCGAGAAGGATGAAAAGTAGCGAGAGCTCCTGGGTTGGCCACCCTAGTCCTTCTCAATCACTGTTCCTTGCAGTTCCCCCCTTTTTGCAAAGGCATGGGGGGGTTTGGGGGGGAGGAGGGGCTTTTTTGCACCCCTACCCTTTAGTGAGTGGGGGTTAGGGAGTGTGGCTGTCTTGAGGGGGAAGGGGGCTTGTTTCTCTTGTTGCGACGCATTGTACGTTGGGTTGGCTTTTAGCCATTTCTCGTGGGGGTGCAATTTTTTGGTAACAAATGGAAACGACTCTCGGCAATGGATATCTCGGATCTTGTTACGATGAAGAATGTAGCGAAATGCGATACGTAGTGTGAATTGCCAAATCCCATGAATCATCGAGTTTTTGAACGCAATTTGCGCCTGAGGCTTTGGTCGAGGGCACGTCTGTCTGGGTGTTGCATCCCAATAAAACGCACTCCTTGCAATATGTTAGGGAGCAGCGGAGGTGGTCGTCCATGCCCAATTTGGTGCAGTTGGTTGAAATGTATCAAGCGATGTTTCGTGGCATGCATTGGCAAGCGGTGATCTTGTCCCCTTGGTTGGGCAGTTGGCGTTAGCCGATGTGGGCTCTGTGCGGCATCCCTGGAATTTGCTTTGATCTCTCTTGTCCTCCCATTGGGTAGGGTAGATTTAGCTCCAACTTGCGACCTCAGCTTAGGCGAGAACAACCACTGATTTTAAGCATATAATTAAGCAGAGGAAAAGAAACTTACGAGGATTCCCCTAGTAGTGGCGAGCGAACCGAGAAGAGCCCAGCATGAAAATCGGGTGGCAACGTCACCTGAATTGTAGTCTGTAGAAGCGTACTCAGCGGTGAACCTGGGCCAAGTCCCTTGGAAGGGGGCACTTGAGAGGGTAACAGCCCCATCGAGCTGGGACCCTGCTGCATCACGAGGCATTTTCGGTGACTTGGGTTGTTTGGGAATGTAGCCTTAATTCGGTGGTAAATTCCATCCAAGGCTAAATACGGGCGAGAGACCGATAGCAAACAAGTAC
>CM076583.1:1079995165-1080032665 GCA_034641835.2 Pinus albicaulis
CCGGGTGCCTTGTGCATGTTCAGGTAGCCCTTTTGCCGTTTTCTCCCATGTGCGTCCGTTCGGTCAGGTGCGCCGGGTCGCCGCACCCGGCCAAACGAGCTCAGGTCGGGTTGTTTGGTCCGAGGGCGCCCATATCAGATTTTCTAAGTTGTGACCGCCCGGGTGCCTTATGCACATCCGGGCGGCCTGTTTTTCATTTTCTCCCATGTGCATCCATTCGGTCGGGCGCGTCGTGTCGCACCGTGTGAGGGCGTCCGTTCAGGTTGGGTTGTTTGGTTCGAGGGCGCCCGTATTATATTTTCTAAGTTGTGACTGCCCAAGTGCCTTGTGCACGACGGGGCGGTCCATTTTCCGTTTTCTCCCATATGCATCCGTTCGGTCCGTTTGGGTGGGTGCGCCATATCGCGCAGGGTGAGGGCATTCGTTCGGGTCAGGTCGTTTGGTCCGAGGGCGCCCGTATCAGATATGCTAAGTTGTGACTACCGGGTGCTTTGTGCTCGTATGGGCAGCCCATTTTCTGTTTGCTCCCATGTGCGTTCATTCAGTCCGTTTGGGTGGACGGGCCGTGTCGCGTCGGGTGAGAGCGTCCATTCGAGTCGGGTCATTTGGTCCAAGGGCGTCCATTTAGGTTGGGCCATTTGGTCTGAGGGCACCCGTGTCATATTTGCTAAGTTGTGACTACCTAGGTGCCTTGTACACGTCCGTGCAGCCCGTTTTCCGTTTGCACCCATGTGCGTTCGTCCGGGTGAGGGCGTCCGTTCGGGCGGGCGCGCCGTGTCGCACCGGGTGAGGACATCCGTTTGGGTCAGGTCGTTTGGTCTAAGGGTGCCCGTGTTAGATTTGCTAAGTTGCGACCACTCGGGTGCCTTGTCCACGTCCGGGCATCCCGTTTGTCATTTTCTCCCATGATCGTCCGTTCGGTTCGGTGCGCCGTGTCGCGCTGGGTGAGGGCTTCCGTTCGGGCGGGCGCACCATGTCGCATTGGGTGAGGGCGTCCGTTCGGGTCGAGATGGGTCAGGTCGTTTGGTCCGAGGGCACCCGTGTCAGATTTTCTAAGTTGTGACCACCCGGGTGCCTTGTGCATGTCCAGGCAGCCTGTTTTCCATTTGCTCCCATGTGCCTCCGTTCGGGTGGGCAAGCCGTGTTGCGCCGGGTGAGGGCTTTCGTTCGAGTCGGGTCGTTTGGTCCGAGGGTGCCCGTGTCAGATTTTCTAAGTTGTGACTGCCTGTGTGCCTTGTGCACGTCCGGGTGGCCCATTTTCCATTTGCTCCCATGTGCGTTTGTTCGGGTGGGCGCATCTTGTCTCCCCGGGTGATGGCGTCCATTCGGGTCGGGTCATTTGGTCTGAGGGCATCCGTTTGGGTCAGGTCATTTGGCCCGACGGTGCCAGTGTTATATTTGCTAATTTGTGACCGCCAAGGTACCTTGTGCATGTCCGGGTGGACCATTTGCCATTTTCTCCCATGTGCGTCCATTCGGGTGAGGGCGTCCGTTCAGGCAGGCGTGCCGTGTGGCGCCGGGTGAGGGAGTCCATTCAGGTCAGGTCGTTTGGTCCGACGGTGACCGTGTCAAATTTGCTAAGTTGTGACCGCCCGGGTGCCTTGTGCACATTCGGTTGGCCCGTTTTCCATTTTCTCCCATGTGCGTCCGTTCGATCGGGCAGGCCGTGTCGCGCCGAGTGAGGGCGTCCGTTCGGGTCGGGTTGGGTCAGGTTGTTTGGTCCGAGGGCGCCCGTGTTAGATTTGCTAAGTTGTGACCACCCAGGTGCCTTGTGCATGTCCGAGCAGCACGTTTGTCATTTGCTCCCATGTGCATCCGTTTGGGTGGGCACGCCTTGTCGCCCCAGGTTAGGACGTCCATTTGGGTCAGGTTGTTTGGTCCAAGGGCATCTGTTCGGGTCGGGTTGTTTGGTCTGAGGGTGCCCGTATCATATTTGCTAAGTTGTGACCACCTGGGTGCCTTCTGCACATTTGGGCGGACCGTTTGTCGTTTGCTCCCATGTGCGTCCATTCGAGTGAGGGCTTCCGTTCGGGCGGGCGTGCCGTGTGGCGCCGGGTGAGGGTGTCCGTTCGAGTCGATTCGTTTGGTCTGACGATGACCGTGTCAGATTTGCTAAGTTGTGACCACCCAGGTGCCTTGTGCATGTCCGGGCGGCCGGTTTGCCGTTTGATCCCATGTGCGTCCGTTCGGTCGAGCGCGCTGTGTCGCGCCGGGTGAGGGTGTCCGTTCGGGCGGGCGCGCTGTGTCGCACCGGGTGTGGGCGTCCGTTCGGGTCGGGCCGTTTGGTCCGAGGGCACCCGTGTGAGATTTGCTAAGTTGCGACCGCCCGGGTGCCTTGTGCACATCCGGGTGGCCCGTTTGCCGTTTGCTCCCATGTACGTCCGTTCGGTTGGGCACGTCGTGTCGTGCCGGGTGAGGGCGTCTGTTCGGGTCAGGTTGGGTCGGGTCATTTGGTCCGAGGGTGCCCGTGTCAGATTTGCTAAGTTGTGACCACCCGGGTGCCTTTTGCATGTCCGGGCGGCTTGTTTACCATTTGCTCCCATGTACGTCCATTCAGGTGGGCAAGCCATATAGCGCCGGGTGAGGGCTTTCGTTTGGGTCAGGTTGTTTGGTCCGAGGGCGCCTGTGTTAGATTTGCTAAGTTGTGACCGCCCGAGTGCCTTGTGCATGTCCAGATGGACCATTTGCTATTTGCTCCCATGTGCGTCTGTTCGGGTGGGTGTGCCGTGTCGCCCCGGGTGAGGGCGTCCGTTCGAGTCGGGTTGTTTGGTCTGAGGGCATTCATTTGGGTCAGGTCATTTGGTCCGAGGGCACCCGTGCCATATTGGTCATATTAGTACGAGAGGAACCGTTGATTCACATAATTGGTCATTGCACTCGGTTGAAAAGCCAGTGGCACAAAGCTACCATGTGTTGGATTATGACTGAACGCCTCTAAGTCAAAATCCATGCTAGAAGTGGTGCATGTCACTCTTTGACTGTATCTCGACCCACAATAGGGGTGTCTCTTTGCCCCCCCCAAGGGCCCGTGTCATTTGCAAATTGCGATCGTGAAGCATCTCGATCGGGGTAGCTTTGAAGTTCAATTTCAAAGGGTCGTTGAGAAGAATCCTTTGCAGATGACTTAAATACGCGATGAGGTATTGTAAGTGGCAGAGTGGCCTTGCTACCATGATCCACTGAGATTCAGCCCTTGGTTGCCTCGATTTGAAGCTTCACTCTTGTCACTTTATTCAAAATTCGGATGACTATTGCTATTTCACCTTCTTTGCTGCCCCCCCCCCCCCCCCCGTATTTTCATTCAAACATCGTTTCATTTGTTCACATATCAAAAATGAATTTCTTGCTTGGGGGTGGGAAATTTGGGGTTTCCAATGCCACGAATGCAAGAGGGGTCACCAGTCTATGGAACTTGTGGTCGGTGGCATGGAAACCCCAAATTTCCATGTCGCAGCACGGCGCAAAACCAGCCCAGGCCTGTGGAACTGGGGGTTTCCGCATCCTCCCGCACCCACGAGGGAAACACGTTGGGGAAATTGGGGTTTCCATTTCATAGCACACAGTGGAGGGCCATGCCTGAGCCTGGGAAACTTGGGGTTTCCATGTCCTGCCCCCGATGGAAATCGCGGGTTTCCATGTTTTACGGCACGCTAGAAACTTGGGGTTTCCATGACGACGGAAATCGTCGCCCGAGTCTAGGGAATTGGTGGTGTTTCGAAACCACGGATCCAAGCCACTAGGGAACTCTAGGTTTTTTCCATGTCGCGGCATGTACAAACCCGCTGCCCAAGTCAATGAAACTCAGGGGTTTCCATTTCACCACGCGACGGACGACCGCCCCAATTTGGAGAAACTCGTGGTTTCCATTTCGTGGCATGACAGAAAATTTCCCAAGTCTGGGAAACCTGGGGTTCCCGTGTCCCGCCGTGATGGAAACCGCAACCCCATCATGGGGTGCTTGGGGGTTCCATGCTGCAGCGTGACTGAAACCGCTGCCCAAGTATGGGGAACTTCAAGTTTCCATGTCACGGTGCGACGGAAACCACCGCCCGGGGTCCGTGGAGCCTGAGGGTTCCAATTTTTTGTGGCACGACGGATACCACCCAATTTCGGGAAACTCAGGGATTTCCATGTCCCACCACGACATAAACCATGGCCTTTGTGCGGGGAGCTCAGGTTTCCATGTCACAGTACGACGAAGAACCACCCAAACCTGCAGACCTTTGGGGATTTTGTTTCGTGGCACGAGGGAAACTGCCTAGTTCTAGGAACCTTGCAGTTTCCATCTCCCGCCGTGATGAAAACCGCGCCCCTGGTGAGGGGAACTTGGGTTTCCATGTCGCCGCATGACCGTAATCGCCCAAGTTTATGGAACTCATGGTTTCTGTTGCGCGGCACGGTGGAGAACCACCCAAGTCTGGCGAACTTGGGGCTTCCATTTCGCGGCGCGATGGAAACCGCTCCCGTGGTCTGTCTCTGGAACTTAGGGTTTTCACGCCTCTTCATGATGGAAGCCATCCAAGTGCGAGGAAGGTTGGGTTTTGTAAGGCCCCAAGAATTCATGAGGTGCGTTCGGGGTAACAGGTGCGCCCATCGGGTCATTTGGTTCGAGGGTGCCCATTTCGTATTTGCTAAGATGTGACCGCCCGGGTGCCTTGTGCACGTTTGGGCGGCCCTTTTGCCATTTTCTCCCATGAGTGTCCATTCGGTTTGGTGCGCCGTGTCGCGCCAGGTCTCCACATCGCACTGGGTCACTGCACCCAACCAAACGCACTCGGGTCGGGTCGTTTGGTCCGAGGGTGCACGTATCAGATTTGCTAAGTTGTGACTACCCGGGTGCCTTGTGCACGTTCGAGCGACCTGTTTGTCGTTTTCTTCCATGTGTGTCCGTTTGGTTGGGCACGCCGTGTCGCACCGGGTCGCCGTGCTCAGGTCGGGTCATTCGATCCGAGGGAGCCCGTTTCATATTTGCTAAGTTGTGATCGTGCGGGTGCCTTGTGCATGTTCGGGTGGCCCGTTTTCTGTTCACTCCCATGTGCGTCCATTCAGTCTGGCGCGACGTGTTGCGCAAGGTCACCGCGCCAGGCCAAACGCGCTCAGGTCCGGTCGTTTGGTCCGAGGGCGCCCATTTCATATTTCTTAAGTTGTGACCACCCGGGTGCCTTGTGCATGTTCAGGTAGCCCTTTTGCCGTTTTCTCCCATGTGCGTCCGTTCGGTCAGGTGCGCCGGGTCGCCGCACCCGGCCAAACGAGCTCAGGTCGGGTTGTTTGGTCCGAGGGCGCCCATATCAGATTTTCTAAGTTGTGACCGCCCGGGTGCCTTATGCACATCCGGGCGGCCTGTTTTTCATTTTCTCCCATGTGCATCCATTCGGTCGGGCGCGTCGTGTCGCACCGTGTGAGGGCGTCCGTTCAGGTTGGGTTGTTTGGTTCGAGGGCGCCCGTATTGATTTTCTAAGGACTCCAAGTGTTGAAATTGTGCACGACGGGGCGGTCCATTTTCCGTTTTCTCCCATATGCATCCGTTCGGTCCGTTTGGGTGGGTGCGCCATATCGCGCAGGGTGAGGGCATTCGTTCGGGTCAGGTCGTTTGGTCCGAGGGCGCCCGTATCAGATATGATAAGTTGTGACTACCGGGTGCTTTGTGCTCGTATGGGCAGCCCATTTTCTGTTTGCTCCCATGTGCGTTCATTCAGTCCGTTCGGGTGGACGGGCTGTGTCGCGTCGGGTGAGAGCGTCCATTCGAGTCGGGTCATTTGGTCCAAGGGCGTCCATTTAGGTCGGGCCATTTGGTCTGAGGGCACCCGTGTCATATTTGCTAAGTTGTGACTACCTAGGTGCCTTGTACACGTCCGTGCAGCCCGTTTTCCGTTTGCACCCATGTGCGTTCGTCCGGGTGAGGGCGTCCATTCGGGCGGGCGCGCCGTGTCGCGCCGGGTGAGGACATCCGTTTGGGTCAGGTCGTTTGGTCTAAGGGTGCCCGTGTTAGATTTGCTAAGTTGCAACCACTCGGGTGCCTTGTCCACGTCCGGGCATCCCGTTTGTCATTTTCTCCCATGATCGTCCGTTCGGTTCGGTGCGCCGTGTCGCGCTGGGTGAGGGCTTCCGTTCGGGCGGGCGCACCATGTCGCACTGGGTGAGGGCGTCCGTTCGGGTCGAGATGGGTCAGGTCGTTTGGTCCGAGGGCACCCGTGTCAGATTTTCTAAGTTGTGACCACCCGGGTGCCTTGTGCATGTCCAGGCAGCCTGTTTTCCATTTGCTCCCATGTGCCTCCGTTCGGGTGGGCAAGCCGTGTTGCGCCGGGTGAGGGCTTTCGTTCGAGTCGGGTCGTTTGGTCCGAGGGTGCCCGTGTCAGATTTTCTAAGTTGTGACTGCCTGTGTGCCTTGTGCACGTCCGGGTGGCCCATTTTCCATTTGCTCCCATGTGCGTTTGTTCGGGTGGGCGCATCTTGTCTCCCCGGGTGATGGCGTCCATTCGCAAGCCTGGGTCATTTGGTCCGAGGGCATCCGTTTGGGTCGTCACTTGGCCCGACTCGTGCCGTTGTTATATTTACACCTCCAGGACCGCCAAGGCACCTTGTGCATGTCCTGGGTGGACCATTCTGCTATTTTCTCCCATGTGCGTCCATTCTAGTGGGCGCGTCCGTTCAGCAGGTGCGTGCCGTGTGTGCCCGGTGAGGGAGTCCATTCGGTCGTCGTTGGTCCGACGCGTGACCGTGCCGACCCTGCTGGTGCCAGACCGGCCTCGGTGCTCGTGCACATTCGGGTGGCCCGTTTTCCATTTTCTCCCATGTGCGTCCGTTCGATCGGGCAGGCCGTGTCGCGCCGAGTGAGGGCGTCCGTTCGGGTCGGGTTGGGTCAGGTTGTTTGGTCCGAGGGCGCCCGTGTTAGATTTGCTAAGTTGTGACCACCCAGGTGCCTTGTGCATGTCCGAGCAGCACGTTTGTCATTTGCTCCCATGTGCGTCCGTTTGGGTGGGCACGCCTTGTCGCCCCAGGTTAGGACGTCCATTTGGGTCAGGTTGTTTGGTCCAAGGGCATCTGTTCGGGTCGGGTTGTTTGGTCTGAGGGTGCCCGTATCATATTTGCTAATTTGTGACCACCTGGGTGCCTTCTGCACATTTGGGCGGACCGTTTGTCGTTTGCTCCCATGTGCGTCCATTCGAGTGAGGGCTTCCGTTCGGGCGGGCGTGCCGTGTGGCGCCGGGTGAGGGTGTCCGTTCGAGTCGAGTCGTTTGGTCTGACGATGACCGTGTCAGATTTGCTAAGTTGTGACCACCCAGGTGCCTTGTGCATGTCCGGGCGGCCGGTTTGCCGTTTGATCCCATGTGCGTCCGTTCGGTCGAGCGCGCTGTGTCGCGCCGGGTGAGGGCGTCTGTTCGAGTCGGGTCGTTTGGTCCGAGGGTGCCCATGTCAGATTTGCTAAGTTGTGACTGCCCGGGTGCCTTGTGCACGTCCGAGCGGCCCGTTTTTCATTTTCTCCCATGTGCGTCCGTTCGGGTGGGCGCGCCATGTGGCACCAAGTGAGGGCTTCCGTTCGGGTCGGGTCGTTTGGTCCGAGGATGCCCATGTCAGATTTGCTAAGTTGTGACTGCCCGAGTGCCTTGTGCATGTTCATGCGGCTCATTTTCCATTTTCTCCCATGTGCGTCCGTTCGGGTGGGTGCACCATGTCGCCTCGGGTGAGGGCGTCCATTCGGGTCGGGTCGTTTGGTCCGAAGGCGTCCGTTCGGGTCAGGTCATTTGGTTTGAGGGCATCCGTTCGGGTCGGGTCATTTGGTTCGAGGCCGCCCATGTCAGCTTTGTTAAGTTGTGACCGCTCGAGTGCCTTGTGCACGTCTGGGCAGACCGTTTGTCGTTTTCTCCCATGTGCGTCCATTCGGGTGAGGGCGTTCGTTCGGGCGGGCGTGCCGTGTGGCGCCGGGTGAGGGCATCCGTTTAGGTCAGGTCGTTTGGTTCGATGACAACTGTGTTAGATTTCCTAATTTGTGACTGCCCGGGTGCCTTATGCACATCCGGGCAGCCCGTTTTCCATTTGCTCCCATGTGCATCCGTTCGGTCGGGCGCGCCGTGTCGCGCCGGGTGAGGGCATCTATTCAGGTCAGGTTGTTTGGTCCAAGGGCATCCGTTTGGGTCGGGTCATTTGGTCTGAGGGTGCCCGTGTCAGATTTTCTAAGTTGTGACCGCCCGAGTGCGTTGTGCATGTCTGGGTGGCCCGTTTGCCGTTTTCTCCCATGTGCGTCCGTTTGGGTGGGTGCGCCGCATCGCCACGGGTGAGGGCGTCCGTTCAGGTCGAGTCATTTGGTTCAAGGGTGCTCATGTTATATTTGCTAAGTTGTGACCGCACGGGTGCCTTGTGCACGTTTGAGCGGCTCGTTTGCCATTTTCTCCCATGTGCGTCCATTCAGTCGGGCACGCTGGGTCGCCGTGCTCGGGTCGGGTAGTTTGGTCCGAGGGTGCCCGTTTCGTATTTGATAAGTTGTGACCACTCATGTACCTTATGCATGTTCGGACAGCCCTTTCGCTGTTTACTCCCATGAGCGTCCGTTCGGTCCGGCGCGTCGTGTCGCGCCGGGTCATCGTCCCCAGCCAAACATACTCGGGTCGGGTCGTTTGGTCTGAGGACGCACGTATCAAATTTGCTAAGTTGTGACCAGCTAGGTGCCTCTTGCACATTCGAGTGGCCCATTTTCCATTTGCATACATGTGCGTCTGGTTGGTTGGGCACGCCATGTCACGTCAGGACGCCACTTCGCAATGGGTCACAGCGCTCGCGTCAGGTCGTTTGGTCCAAGGGCGCCCGTTTCATATTTGCTAATTTGTGACCATGCGGGTGCCTTGTGCACGTTCGGGCGGCCCGTTTTCCGTTCGCTCGCATGTGTTTCCATTCGGTCTGGCGCGTCGTGTCACGCTGGGTTGCCGGGTCGCCGCGCCCGCCCAAATGTGCTCGGGTCGGGTCGTTTGGTCTAAGGGTGCCTGTTTCATATTTGCTAAGTTGTGACCACTAGGGTGCCTTGTGCACGTTCGAGCGGCCCTTTTTCCATTTGCTCCCATGTACGTTCGTTCGGTCAGGCGCGCCAGGTCGCCGCTTCGCACTGGGTCGCCGCGCTTGGGTGGGTTCATTTGGTCCAAGGGCACCTGTTTCATATTTCCTAAGTTGTGACCGCCGGGGTGCCTTGTGCACGTTTGGGTGGGCCTTTTGCCATTTGCTCCCATGAGCGTCCATTCGGTCCGGCGCGCCGGGTCGCCACACCTGAGCAAACACACTCAGGTCAGGTCATTTGGTCTGAGGTCGCGCGTATCAAATTTGCTAAGTTCTGACTGCCCGTGTGCCTTGTGCACGTTTGAGCGGCCCGTTTTCCATTTGCTACCATGTGCGTCCGTTCGGTTGGACGTGTCGTGTCACGCCAGGTCGCCTCTTCGCACTGGGTCTCCGCGCTCGGGTCAGGTCGTTCGGTCCGAGGGTGCCCGTTTTCTATTTGCTAAGTTCTGACCACCCGGGTGCCTTGTGCATGTTCGGGCGGCCCATTTTTTATTCGCTCCCATGTGCGTCCGTTCGGTCTGGCGCGACGTGTCGCGCTGGGTCGTTGCGTCGCGCTGGGTCACCGCGCCTGGCCAAACGCACTCGCGTTGGGTCTTTTGGTCCGAGGGCGCCCATTTCATATTTGTTAAGTTGTGACCGCCCGGGTGTCTTGTGCACGTCCAGGCGGCCCGTTTGCCGTTTTCTCTCACGTGCGTTCGTTCGATCGGGCGCGCCATGTGAGGGCGTCCGTTCGGGTCAGGTCGTTTGGTCCATTTGTGCCCATATTAGATTTGGTAAGTTGTGACTGCCTAGGTGCCTTGTGCACGACCAGGTGGTCCGTTTATCGTTTGCTCCCATCTGCGTCCGTTCGGTCCATTTGGGCAGGCACGCCATGTCACGTAGGGTGAGGGTGTCCGTTCGGGTCGGGTTGTTTGGTTCGAGGGCACCCGTATCAGATATGTTAAGATATGACCACCCGGGTGCTTTGTGCACGTTCGGGCGGCCCATTTTCCTTTTTCTCCCATGTGCGTCCGTTCGGTCCGTTTGGGTGGGCGTGCCGTGTCGCATCGGGTGAGGGTGTCCATTCGGCTCAGGTTGTTTGGTCCGAGGGCATCCGTTCGGGTCAGGTCATTTGGTCCGAGGGTGCTCGTGTCATATTTGCTAAGTTATGACCACCTGGGTGCCTTGTGCACGTCCGTGCATCCCATTTTCCATTTGCACCCATGTGTGTCCATCCGGGTGAAGGCGTCCGTTCGGGCGGGCACGTCGTGTCGCGCCGGGTGAGGGTGTCCGTTCGGGCGGGCGCGCTGTGTCGCACCGGGTGTGGGCGTCCGTTCGGGTCGGGTCGTTTGGTCCGAGGGCACCCGTGTGAGATTTGCTAAGTTGCGACCGCCCGGGTGCCTTGTGCACATCCGGGTGGCCCGTTTGCCGTTTGCTCCCATGTACGTCCGTTCGGTTGGGCACGTCGTGTCGTGCCGGGTGAGGGCGTCTGTTCGGGTCAGGTTGGGTCGGGTCATTTGGTCCGAGGGTGCCCGTGTTAGATTTGCTAAGTTGTGACCACCTGGGTGCCTTTTGCATGTCCGGGCGGCCTGTTTACCATTTGCTCCCATGTACGTCCATTCAGGTGGGCAAGCCATATAGCGCCGGGTGAGGGCTTTCGTTCGGGTCAGGTTGTTTGGTCCGAGGGCGCCTGTGTTAGATTTGCTAAGTTGTGACCGCCTGAGTGCCTTGTGCATGTCCAGATGGACCATTTGCTATTTGCTCCCATGTGCGTCTGTTCGGGTGGGTGTGCCGTGTCGCCCCGGGTGAGGGCGTCCGTTCGAGTCGGGTTGTTTGGTCTGAGGGCATTCATTTGGGTCAGGTCATTTGGTCCGAGGGCACCCGTGTCATATTGGTCATCTTAGTACGAGAGGAACCGTTGATTCACACAATTGGTCATCGCGCTTGGTTGAAAAGCCAGTGGCGCGAAGCTACCGTGTGTCGGATTATGACTGAACGCCTCTAAGTCAGAATCCATGCTAGAAGCGGTGCATGTCACTCTTCGACTGTATCTCGACCCGCAGTAGGGGCGTCTCTTTGTCGCCCCCAAGGGCCCGTGTCATTTGCAAACCGCGATCGTGAAGCATCTTGGTCGGGGCAGCTTTGAAGTTCAATTTCAAACGGTCGTTGAGAGATATCTTGCAAAGATGACTCTAAATACGCGATGAGGCATCGTGCGGCGCAGTGGCCTTGCTACCATGATCCGACCGAGATTCAAAATTTCCTTGGCTGCCTCTCGCATCTCGATTTCCAAGCTCACTCCCCGTCACTTTATTCAAAATCTCTGATGACTATTGCTATTTCACCTTTCTTTTTGCTGCCCCCCCCCCCCCCCCCCGTATTTTCATTCAAACATCGTTTCATTTGTTCACATATCAAAAATGAATTTCTTGCTTGGGGGTGGGAAATTTGGGGTTTCCAATGCCACGAATGCAAGAGGGGTCACCAGTCTATGGAACTTGTGGTCGGTGGCATGGAAACCCCAAATTTCCATGTCGCAGCACGGCGCAAAACTAGCCCAGGCCTGTGGAACTGGGGGTTTCCGCATCCTCCCACACCCACGAGGGAAACACGTTGGGGAAATTGGGGTTTCCATTTCATAGCACACAGTGGAGGGCCATGCCTGAGCCTGGGAAACTTGGGGTTTCCATGTCCTGCCCCCGATGGAAATCGCGGGTTTCCATGTTTTACGGCACGCTAGAAACTTGGGGTTTCCATGACGACGGAAATCGTCGCCCGAGTCTAGGGAACTGGTGGTGTTTCGAAACCACGGATCCAAGCCACTAGGGAACTCTAGGTTTTTTCCATGTCGCGGCATGTACAAACCCGCTGCCCAAGTCAATGAAACTCAGGGGTTTCCATTTCACCACGCGACGGACGACCGCCCCAATTTGGAGAAACTCGTGGTTTCCATTTCGTGGCACGACAGAAAATTTCCCAAGTCTGGGAAACCTGGGGTTCCCGTGTCCCGCCGTGATGGAAACTGCAACCCCATCACGGGGTGCTTGGGGGTTCCATGCCACAGTGTGATTGAAACCACTGCCCAAGTATGGGGAACTTCAAGTTTCCATGTCACGGTGCGACGGAAACCACCGCCCGGGGTCCGTGGAGCCTGAGGGTTCCGATTTTTTGTGGCACGATGCATACCGCCCAATTCTGGGAAACTCGGGGATTTCCATGTCCCGCCACAACATAAACCATGGCCTTTGTGTGGGGAGCTTAGGTTTCCATGTCGCGGCACGACGGAGAACCGCCCAAACCTGCAGACCTTTAGGGCTTCTGTTTCATGGCACGAGGGAAACCGCCTAGTTCTAGGAACCTTGCGGTTTCCATCTCCCGCCGCGATGAAAATAGTGCCCCTGGTGAGGGGATCTTGGGTTTCCATGTCACCGCACGACCGTAATCACCCAATTTTACGGAACTCGTGGTTTCCGTTGCACGGCACGGTGGAGAACCACCCAAGTCTGGCGAACTTGGGGCTTCCATTTCGCGGCGCGATGGAAACCGCTCCCCTGGTCTGTCTCTGGAACTTAGGGTTTTCGTGCCTCGTCACGATGAAAGCCATCCAATTGCGAGGAAGGTTGGGTTTTGTAAGGCCCCAAGACTTCATGAGGCACGTTCGGGGTAACAGGCGCGCCCATCGGGTCGTTTGGTTTGAGGGTGCCCATTTCGTATTTGCTAAGATGTGACCGCCCAGGTGCCTTGTGCACGTTCGAGCGGCCCTTTTGCCATTTTCTCCCATGAGTGTCCATTCAGTTCAGTGCGCCGTGTCGCGCCGAGTCGCCACATCGCACCGGGTCACTGCATCCAACCAAACGCGCTCGGGTCGGGTCGTTTGGTCCGAGGGCGCACGTATCAGATTTGCTAAGTTGTGACTACCCAGGTGCCTTGTGCACGTTCGAGTGACCTATTTGTCGTTTGCTTCCATATGTGTCTGTTTGGTCGGGCACACCGTGTCGCACCGAGTCACCGTGCTTGGGTCGGTTCATTCGGTCCGAGGGCGCCGTTTTCATATTTGCTAAGTTGTGACCGCCCGGGTTCCTTGTGCACGTTCGGGTGGCCCATTTGCCGTTCGCTCCCATGTGCGTCCATTCAGTCTGGCGCGACGTGTTGCGCAAGGTTGCCGCGCCCGGCCAAATGCGCTCGGGTCGGGTCGTTTGGTTCGAGGGCGCCCATTTCATATTTGCTAAGTTGGGACTGCCCGGGTGCCTTATGCATGTTCAGGCAACGCTTTTGCCGTTTTCTCCCATGTGCGTCCGTTCGGTCGGGCGCACCGGGTCGCCGCACCCGGCCAAACGAGCTCAGGTCGGGTTGTTTGGTCTGAGGGCGCCCGTATCAGATTTGCTAAGTTGTGACCGCCCGGGTGCCTTATGCACATCCGGGCGGCCCATTTTTCATTTGCTCCCATGTGCATCCGTTCGGTCGGGCGCGTCGTGTGAGTGCGTCCATTCAGGTTGGGTCGTTT
Source organism: Pinus albicaulis (assembly GCA_034641835.2). Classification (NCBI taxonomy): domain Eukaryota; kingdom Viridiplantae; phylum Streptophyta; class Pinopsida; order Pinales; family Pinaceae; genus Pinus; species Pinus albicaulis. The sequence goes on from CM076583.1 coordinate 1,080,008,691, forward strand.
GGTTCAAGGGCGCCCGTATTGGATTTGCTAAGTTGTGACTGCCCAGGTGCCTTGTGCATGACGGGGCGGTCCATTTTCCATTTGCTCCCATATGCGTCTGTTCGGTCCGTTTGGGCGGGTGCGCCATATCGCGCAAGGTGAGGGCATGCGTTCGGGTCGGGTCGTTTGGTCCAAGGGCGCCTGTATCAGATATGCTAAGTTGTGACTACCCGGGTGCTTTGTGCTTGTATGGTCAGCCCATTTTCTGTTTTCTCCCATGTGCGTTCGTTCAGTCTGTTCGGGTGGGTGGGCCGTGTCGCGTCGGGTGAGAGTGTCCGTTCAGGTCGGGTCATTTGGTCCAAGGGCGTCCATTCAGGTCGGGCCGTTTGGTCTGAGGGCACCCGTGTCATATTTGCTAAGTTGTGATTGCCTAGGTGCCTTGTGCACGTCTGTGCGGCCCGTTTTCCGTTTGCACCCATGTGCTTTCGTCCGGGTGAGGGCATCCATTCGGGCGGGCGCGCCGTGTCACGCCGGGTGAGGACGTCCGTTTGGGTCGGGTCGTTTGGTCTAAGGGTGCCCATGTTAGATTTTCTAAGTTGCGACCACCCGGGTGCCTTGTCCACGTCCAGGCATCCCATTTGTCATTTTCTCCCATGATTGTCCGTTCGGTCAGGTGCGCCGTGTCGCGCTGGGTGAGGGCGTCCGTTCGGGCGGGCGCACCATGTCGCACTGGGTGAGGGCGTCCGTTCGGGTCGAGACGAGTCAGGTCGTTTGTTCCGAGGGAACCCGTGTCAGATTTTCTAAGTTGTGACCACCCGGGTGCCTTGTGCACGTCCGGGCGGCCTGTTTGCCATTTGCTCCCATGTGCCTCCGTTCAGGTGGGCGAGCCGTGGGTCGGGTCGTTTGGCCCGACGGTGCCAGTGTTAGATTTGCTAATTTGTGACCGCCCAGGTGCCTTGTGCATGTCTGGGTGGACCATTTTCCATTTGCTCCCATGTGCGTCCATTCGGGTGAGGGCGTCCATTCAGGCAGGCGTGCCGTGTGGTGTCGGGTGAGGGAGTCCGTTCAGGTCAGGTCGTTTGGTCCGACGGTGACCGTGTCAGATTTGCTAAGTTGTGACCACCTGGGTGCCTTGTGCACGTCTGGGTGGCCCGTTTTCCATTTTCTCCCATGTGTGTTCGTTCGATCGGGCGGGCCATGTCGCGCCGAGTGAGGGCGTCCGTTCGGGTCGAGTCGGGTCAGGTTGTTTGGTCCAAGGGCGCCCGTGTCAGATTTGCTAAGTTGTGACCACCCAGGTGCCTTGTGCATGTCCAGGCAGCACGTTTTTCGTTTGCTCCCATGTTCGTCCGTTTGGGTGAGCACGCCGTGTCGCCCCAGGTTAGGACGTCCGTTTGGGTCAGGTTGTTTGGTCCGAGGGCATCCGTTCAGGTCAGGTCGTTTGGTGCGAGGGTGCCCGTATCAGATTTGCTAAGTTGTGACCACCCGGGTGCCTTCTGCACATTCAGGCGGACCGTTTGTCGTTTGCTCCCATGTGCGTCCATTCGAGTGAGGGCTTCCGTTTGGGCGGGCGTGCCGTGTGGCGTCGGGTAAGGGTGTCTATTTGATTTGATTCGTTTGGTCTGATGGTGACAGTGTCAGATTTGCTAATTTGTGACCACTCGGGTGCCTTGTGCATGTACGGGCATCCCGTTTGCCGTTTGATCCCATGTGCGTCCGTTCGGTCGGGCGCACTGTGTCGCGCCGGGTGAGGGCATCTGTTCGGGTCGGGTCCTTTGGTCCAAGGGTGCCCGTGTCAGATTTGCTAAGTTGTGACCGCCCGGGTGCCTTGTGCACGTCCGAGCGGCCCATTTTTCATTTTCTCCCATGTGCGTCCGTTCGGGTGGGCGCGTCATGTCGCACCAGGTGAAGGCTTCCGTTCGGGTCGGGTCATTTGGTCCGAGGATGCCCATGTCAGATTTGCTAAGTTATGACTGCCCGGGTGCCTTGTGCATGTTCGGGTGGCTTGTTTTCCATTTGCTCCCATGTGCATCCATTCGGGTGGGCACGCCATGTCGCCCCGGGTGAGGGCATCCATTCGAGTCGGGTCGTTTGGTCCGAAGGCATCCGTTCGGGTCGGTTCATTTGGTCTGAGGGCATCTTTTCGGGTCAGGTCATTTGGTCTGAGGGCGCCCATGTCAGATTTGTTAAGTTGTGACCGCCCGAGTGCCTTATGCATGTTTGGGTGGACCGTTTATCGTTTCTCCCATGTGCGTCCATTCGGGTGAGGGTGTCCGTTCGGGCGGGCGTGCCGTGTGGCCCCGAGTGAAGGCGTCCGTTCGGGTCGGGTCATTTGGTCCGACGACAACCGTGTTATATTTCCTAATTTGTGACTGCCCGGGTGCGTTATGCACATCCGGGCAACCCGTTTTCCATTTGCTCCCATGTGCGTCCATTTGGTCGGGCGCGCCGTGTCGCACCGGGTGAGGGCGTCTGTTTGGGTCAGGTCGTTTGGTCCAAGGGCATCCGTTTGGGTCGGGTCATTTGGTCTGAGGGTGCCTGTGTTAGATTTTCTAAGTTGTGATCGCCTGAGTGCGTTGTGCATCTCTGGGCGGCCTGTTTGCCGTTTTATCCCATGTGCATCCGTTTGGGTGGGCGCGCCGCATCGCCACGGGTGAGGGCGTCTATTCAGGTCGATTCATTTGGTTCGAGGGCGCTCGTGTTATATTTTCTAAGTTGTGACCGCACGGGTGACTTGTGCACGTTTGAGCGGCCTGTTTACCGTTTGCTCCCATGTGCGTCCATTCAGTCGGGCACGCTGGGTCGCCGCGCTCGGGTCGGGTCGTTTGGTCCAAGGGCACCCGTTTCGCATTTGCTAAGTTATGACCACTCATGTGACTTATGCATGTTTGGGCATCCCTTTCACTGTTTGCTCCCATGAGCGTCCATTCGGTCCGGCGCGTCGTGTCGCGCCGGGTCGTCGCCCCCAGCCAAACGTGCTCGGGTTGGCTCGTTTGGTCCAAGGGTGCACGTATCAAATTTGCTAAGTTGTGACTAGCTGGGTGCCTCTTGCACATTCGAGTGGCCCATTTTCCGTTTGCATACATGTGCGTCTGTTTGGTTGGGCACGCCATGTCACGTCAGGTCGCCACTTCGCAATGGGTCGTAGCGCTCGGGTCGGGTCGTTTGGTGCAAGGGCGCCCGTTTCATATTTGCTAATTTGTGACCGTGCGGGTGCCTTGTGCATGTTCGGGCGCCCATTTTCCATTTTCTCCCATGTGCGTCTGTTCGGTCTGGCGCGCCATGTCGCACTGGGTCGCCAGGTTGCCGCGCCCGCCCAAACGTGCTCGGGTCGGGTCGTTTGGTCCAAGGGTGCCTGTTTCATATTTGCTAAGTTGTGACCACCAGGGTGCCTTGTGCATGTTCGAGTGGCCCTTTTTCTGTTTGCTCCCATGTGTGTTCGTTCGGTCAGGCGCGTCGGGTCGTCACTTCACACTGGGTCGCCACGCTTGGGTGGGTTCATTTGGTCCGAGGGCACCTGTTTCATATTTCCTAAGTTGTGACCGTCGGGGTGCCTTGTGCACGTTTGGGTGGGCCTTTTGCCGTTTGCTCCCATGAGCGTCCGTTCGGTCCGGCGCGCCGAGTCGCCACACCTGACCAAACACACTCGGGTCGGGTCGTTTGGTCCGAGGTCGCACGTATCAAATTTGCTAAGTTGTGACTGCCCGTGTGCCTTGTGCACGTTTGAGTGGCCCGTTTTCCGTTTGCTTCCATGTGCGTCCGTTCGGTTGGATGCGTCGTGTCACGCCGGGTCACCGCTTCGCACTAGGTCGCCGCGCTCGGGTCAGGTCATTTGGTCCGAGGGTGCCCGTTTCGTATTTGCTAAGTTGTGACCACCCGAGTGCCTTGTGCACGTTCGGGCGGCCCATTTTTCGTTCACTCCCATGTGTGTCCGTTCGGTCTGGCGCGACGTGTCGCGCTGGGTCGTTGCGTCGCGCCGGGTCACCGCGCTTGGCCAAACACACTCGGGTCGGGTCGTTTGGTCCGAGGGCGCCCATTTCATATTTGTTAAGTTCTGACTGCCCGGGTGTCTTGTGCACGTCCGGGCAGCCCGTTTTCCGTTTTCTCCCATGTGAATCCATTCGATCGGGCGCCCCATGTGAGGGCGTTTGTTCGGGTCAGGTCATTTGGTCTGTTTGCGCCCGTATCAGATTTGCTAAGTTGTGACTGCCCAGGTGCCTTGTGCATGACCAGGCAGTCCGTGTCGCGCAGGGTGAGGGTGTTCGTTCGGGTCTGGTTGTTTGGTCCGAGGGCACCCATATCAGATATGCTAAGCTGTGACCGCCCGGGTGCTTTGTGCACGTCCGGGCGGCCCATTTTCCTTTTTCTCCCATGTGCGTCCGTTCGGTCCATTTGGGTGGGCGTGTCGTGTCGCATCGGGTGAGGGTGTCCATTCGGCTTGGGTCGTTTGGTCTGAGGGCATCCGTTCAGGTTGATTCATTTGGTCCCAGGGTGCTCGTGTCATATTTGCTAAGTTATGACCACCTGGGTGCCTTGTGCATGTCTGTGCAGCCCATTTTCCATTTGCACCCATGTGTGTCCGTCCGGGTGAGGGCGTCCGTTCGGGCGGGCACATCGTGTCGTGCCGGGTGAGGATATTCGTTCGAGCAGCCGCGCCAGGTGAGGGCGTCCGTTCGGGTCAGGCCATTTGGTCCGAGGGCACCCGTATGAGATTTGCTAAGTTGTGACCGCCCGGGTGCCTTGTGCACGTCCGGTCGGCCCGTTTGCCGTTTTCTCCCATGTACGTCCATTTGGTTGGGCGCGTCGTGTCGTGCTGGGTGAGGGCATCTGTTCGGGTCAAGTCGGGTCAGGTCGTTTGGTCCAAGGGCGCCCGTGTCAGATTTTCTAAGTTGTGACCACCCGAGTGCCTTTTGCACGTCCGGGCGGCCTGTTTACCATTTGCTCCCATGTATGTCCATTCAGGTGGGTGCACCATATAGCGCCGGGTGAGGGCTTTCGTTCGGGTCGGGTTGTTTGGTCCGAGGGCGCCCATGTTAGATTTTCTAAGTTGTGACCACCCTGGTGCCTTGTGCATGTCCAAGCGGCCCATTTGCTGTTTGGTCCCATGTGCGTCTATTCGGGTGGGTGTGCCGTGTCACCCCGGGTGAGGGCGTCCGTTTGAGTCGGGTCGTTTGGTCCGAGGGCATTCGTTCAGGTCGGGTCGTTTGGTCCGAGGGCACCCGTGTCATATTGGTCATATTAGTACGAGAGGAACTGTTGATTCACATAATTGGTCATTGCACTCAGTTGAAAAGCCAGTGGCACAAAGCTACCATGTGTTGGATTATGACTGAACGCCTCTAAGTCAAAATCCATGCTAGAAGTGGTGCATGTCACTCTTTGACTGTATCTCGACCCACAATAGGGGTGTCTCTTTGCCCCCCCCAAGGGCCCGTGTCATTTGCAAACTGCGATCGTGAAGCATCTCGATCGGGGTAGCTTTGAAGTTCAATTTCAAAGGGTCGTTGAGAAGAATCCTTTGCAGATGACTTAAATACGCGATGAGGTATTGTAAGTGGCAGAGTGGCCTTGCTACCATGATCCACTGAGATTCAGCCCTTGGTTGCCTCGATTTGAAGCTTCACTCTTGTCACTTTATTCAAAATTCGGATGACTATTGCTATTTCACCTTCTTTGCTGCCCCCCCCCCCCCCCCCGTATTTTCATTCAAACATCGTTTCATTTGTTCACATATCAAAAATGAATTTCTTGCTTGGGGGTGGGAAATTTGGGGTTTCCAATGCCACGAATGCAAGAGGGGTCACCAGTCTATGGAACTTGTGGTCGGTGGCATGGAAACCCCAAATTTCCATGTCGCAGCACGGCGCAAAACTAGCCCAGGCCTGTGGAACTGGGGGTTTCCGCATCCTCCCACACCCACGAGGGAAACACGTTGGGGAAATTGGGGTTTCCATTTCATAGCACACAGTGGAGGGCCATGCCTGAGCCTGGGAAACTTGGGGTTTCCATGTCCTGCCCCCGATGGAAATCGCGGGTTTCCATGTTTTACGGCACGCTAGAAACTTGGGGTTTCCATGACGACGGAAATCGTCGCCCGAGTCTAGGGAACTGGTGGTGTTTCGAAACCACGGATCCAAGCCACTAGGGAACTCTAGGTTTTTTCCATGTCGCGGCATGTACAAACCCGCTGCCCAAGTCAATGAAACTCAGGGGTTTCCATTTCACCACGCGACGGACGACCGCCCCAATTTGGAGAAACTCGTGGTTTCCATTTCGTGGCACGACAGAAAATTTCCCAAGTCTGGGAAACCTGGGGTTCCCGTGTCCCGCCGTGATGGAAACTGCAACCCCATCACGGGGTGCTTGGGGGTTCCATGCCACAGTGTGATTGAAACCACTGCCCAAGTATGGGGAACTTCAAGTTTCCATGTCACGGTGCGACGGAAACCACCGCCCGGGGTCCGTGGAGCCTGAGGGTTCCGATTTTTTGTGGCACGATGCATACCGCCCAATTCTGGGAAACTCGGGGATTTCCATGTCCCGCCACAACATAAACCATGGCCTTTGTGTGGGGAGCTTAGGTTTCCATGTCGCGGCACGACGGAGAACCGCCCAAACCTGCAGACCTTTAGGGCTTCTGTTTCATGGCACGAGGGAAACCGCCTAGTTCTAGGAACCTTGCGGTTTCCATCTCCCGCCGCGATGAAAATAGTGCCCCTGGTGAGGGGATCTTGGGTTTCCATGTCACCGCACGACCGTAATCACCCAATTTTACGGAACTCGTGGTTTCCGTTGCACGGCACGGTGGAGAACCACCCAAGTCTGGCGAACTTGGGGCTTCCATTTCGCGGCGCGATGGAAACCGCTCCCCTGGTCTGTCTCTGGAACTTAGGGTTTTCGTGCCTCGTCACGATGAAAGCCATCCAATTGCGAGGAAGGTTGGGTTTTGTAAGGCCCCAAGACTTCATGAGGCACGTTCGGGGTAACAGGCGCGCCCATCGGGTCGTTTGGTTTGAGGGTGCCCATTTCGTATTTGCTAAGATGTGACCGCCCAGGTGCCTTGTGCACGTTCGAGCGGCCCTTTTGCCATTTTCTCCCATGAGTGTCCATTCAGTTCAGTGCGCCGTGTCGCGCCGAGTCGCCACATCGCACCGGGTCACTGCATCCAACCAAACGCGCTCGGGTCGGGTCGTTTGGTCCGAGGGCGCACGTATCAGATTTGCTAAGTTGTGACTACCCAGGTGCCTTGTGCACGTTCGAGTGACCTATTTGTCGTTTGCTTCCATATGTGTCTGTTTGGTCGGGCACACCGTGTCGCACCGAGTCACCGTGCTTGGGTCGGTTCATTCGGTCCGAGGGCGCCGTTTTCATATTTGCTAAGTTGTGACCGCCCGGGTTCCTTGTGCACGTTCGGGTGGCCCATTTGCCGTTCGCTCCCATGTGCGTCCATTCAGTCTGGCGCGACGTGTTGCGCAAGGTTGCCGCGCCCGGCCAAATGCGCTCGGGTCGGGTCGTTTGGTTCGAGGGCGCCCATTTCATATTTGCTAAGTTGGGACTGCCCGGGTGCCTTATGCATGTTCAGGCAACGCTTTTGCCGTTTTCTCCCATGTGCGTCCGTTCGGTCGGGCGCACCGGGTCGCCGCACCCGGCCAAACGAGCTCAGGTCGGGTTGTTTGGTCTGAGGGCGCCCGTATCAGATTTGCTAAGTTGTGACCGCCCGGGTGCCTTATGCACATCCGGGCGGCCCATTTTTCATTTGCTCCCATGTGCATCCGTTCGGTCGGGCGCGTCGTGTGAGTGCGTCCATTCAGGTTGGGTCGTTTGGTTCAAGGGCGCCCGTATTGGATTTGCTAAGTTGTGACTGCCCAGGTGCCTTGTGCATGACGGGGCGGTCCATTTTCCATTTGCTCCCATATGCGTCTGTTCGGTCCGTTTGGGCGGGTGCGCCATATCGCGCAAGGTGAGGGCATGCGTTCGGGTCGGGTCGTTTGGTCCAAGGGCGCCTGTATCAGATATGCTAAGTTGTGACTACCCGGGTGCTTTGTGCTTGTATGGTCAGCCCATTTTCTGTTTTCTCCCATGTGCGTTCGTTCAGTCTGTTCGGGTGGGTGGGCCGTGTCGCGTCGGGTGAGAGTGTCCGTTCAGGTCGGGTCATTTGGTCCAAGGGCGTCCATTCAGGTCGGGCCGTTTGGTCTGAGGGCACCCGTGTCATATTTGCTAAGTTGTGATTGCCTAGGTGCCTTGTGCACGTCTGTGCGGCCCGTTTTCCGTTTGCACCCATGTGCTTTCGTCCGGGTGAGGGCATCCATTCGGGCGGGCGCGCCGTGTCACGCCGGGTGAGGACGTCCGTTTGGGTCGGGTCGTTTGGTCTAAGGGTGCCCATGTTAGATTTTCTAAGTTGCGACCACCCGGGTGCCTTGTCCACGTCCAGGCATCCCATTTGTCATTTTCTCCCATGATTGTCCGTTCGGTCAGGTGCGCCGTGTCGCGCTGGGTGAGGGCGTCCGTTCGGGCGGGCGCACCATGTCGCACTGGGTGAGGGCGTCCGTTCGGGTCGAGACGAGTCAGGTCGTTTGTTCCGAGGGAACCCGTGTCAGATTTTCTAAGTTGTGACCACCCGGGTGCCTTGTGCACGTCCGGGCGGCCTGTTTGCCATTTGCTCCCATGTGCCTCCGTTCAGGTGGGCGAGCCGTGGGTCGGGTCGTTTGGCCCGACGGTGCCAGTGTTAGATTTGCTAATTTGTGACCGCCCAGGTGCCTTGTGCATGTCTGGGTGGACCATTTTCCATTTGCTCCCATGTGCGTCCATTCGGGTGAGGGCGTCCATTCAGGCAGGCGTGCCGTGTGGTGTCGGGTGAGGGAGTCCGTTCAGGTCAGGTCGTTTGGTCCGACGGTGACCGTGTCAGATTTGCTAAGTTGTGACCACCTGGGTGCCTTGTGCACGTCTGGGTGGCCCGTTTTCCATTTTCTCCCATGTGTGTTCGTTCGATCGGGCGGGCCATGTCGCGCCGAGTGAGGGCGTCCGTTCGGGTCGAGTCGGGTCAGGTTGTTTGGTCCAAGGGCGCCCGTGTCAGATTTGCTAAGTTGTGACCACCCAGGTGCCTTGTGCATGTCCAGGCAGCACGTTTTTCGTTTGCTCCCATGTTCGTCCGTTTGGGTGAGCACGCCGTGTCGCCCCAGGTTAGGACGTCCGTTTGGGTCAGGTTGTTTGGTCCGAGGGCATCCGTTCAGGTCAGGTCGTTTGGTGCGAGGGTGCCCGTATCAGATTTGCTAAGTTGTGACCACCCGGGTGCCTTCTGCACATTCAGGCGGACCGTTTGTCGTTTGCTCCCATGTGCGTCCATTCGAGTGAGGGCTTCCGTTTGGGCGGGCGTGCCGTGTGGCGTCGGGTAAGGGTGTCTATTTGATTTGATTCGTTTGGTCTGATGGTGACAGTGTCAGATTTGCTAATTTGTGACCACTCGGGTGCCTTGTGCATGTACGGGCATCCCGTTTGCCGTTTGATCCCATGTGCGTCCGTTCGGTCGGGCGCACTGTGTCGCGCCGGGTGAGGGCATCTGTTCGGGTCGGGTCCTTTGGTCCAAGGGTGCCCGTGTCAGATTTGCTAAGTTGTGACCGCCCGGGTGCCTTGTGCACGTCCGAGCGGCCCATTTTTCATTTTCTCCCATGTGCGTCCGTTCGGGTGGGCGCGTCATGTCGCACCAGGTGAAGGCTTCCGTTCGGGTCGGGTCATTTGGTCCGAGGATGCCCATGTCAGATTTGCTAAGTTATGACTGCCCGGGTGCCTTGTGCATGTTCGGGTGGCTTGTTTTCCATTTGCTCCCATGTGCATCCATTCGGGTGGGCACGCCATGTCGCCCCGGGTGAGGGCATCCATTCGAGTCGGGTCGTTTGGTCCGAAGGCATCCGTTCGGGTCGGTTCATTTGGTCTGAGGGCATCTTTTCGGGTCAGGTCATTTGGTCTGAGGGCGCCCATGTCAGATTTGTTAAGTTGTGACCGCCCGAGTGCCTTATGCATGTTTGGGTGGACCGTTTATCGTTTCTCCCATGTGCGTCCATTCGGGTGAGGGTGTCCGTTCGGGCGGGCGTGCCGTGTGGCCCCGAGTGAAGGCGTCCGTTCGGGTCGGGTCATTTGGTCCGACGACAACCGTGTTATATTTCCTAATTTGTGACTGCCCGGGTGCGTTATGCACATCCGGGCAACCCGTTTTCCATTTGCTCCCATGTGCGTCCATTTGGTCGGGCGCGCCGTGTCGCACCGGGTGAGGGCGTCTGTTTGGGTCAGGTCGTTTGGTCCAAGGGCATCCGTTTGGGTCGGGTCATTTGGTCTGAGGGTGCCTGTGTTAGATTTTCTAAGTTGTGATCGCCTGAGTGCGTTGTGCATCTCTGGGCGGCCTGTTTGCCGTTTTATCCCATGTGCATCCGTTTGGGTGGGCGCGCCGCATCGCCACGGGTGAGGGCGTCTATTCAGGTCGATTCATTTGGTTCGAGGGCGCTCGTGTTATATTTTCTAAGTTGTGACCGCACGGGTGACTTGTGCACGTTTGAGCGGCCTGTTTACCGTTTGCTCCCATGTGCGTCCATTCAGTCGGGCACGCTGGGTCGCCGCGCTCGGGTCGGGTCGTTTGGTCCAAGGGCACCCGTTTCGCATTTGCTAAGTTATGACCACTCATGTGACTTATGCATGTTTGGGCATCCCTTTCACTGTTTGCTCCCATGAGCGTCCATTCGGTCCGGCGCGTCGTGTCGCGCCGGGTCGTCGCCCCCAGCCAAACGTGCTCGGGTTGGCTCGTTTGGTCCAAGGGTGCACGTATCAAATTTGCTAAGTTGTGACTAGCTGGGTGCCTCTTGCACATTCGAGTGGCCCATTTTCCGTTTGCATACATGTGCGTCTGTTTGGTTGGGCACGCCATGTCACGTCAGGTCGCCACTTCGCAATGGGTCGTAGCGCTCGGGTCGGGTCGTTTGGTGCAAGGGCGCCCGTTTCATATTTGCTAATTTGTGACCGTGCGGGTGCCTTGTGCATGTTCGGGCGCCCATTTTCCATTTTCTCCCATGTGCGTCTGTTCGGTCTGGCGCGCCATGTCGCACTGGGTCGCCAGGTTGCCGCGCCCGCCCAAACGTGCTCGGGTCGGGTCGTTTGGTCCAAGGGTGCCTGTTTCATATTTGCTAAGTTGTGACCACCAGGGTGCCTTGTGCATGTTCGAGTGGCCCTTTTTCTGTTTGCTCCCATGTGTGTTCGTTCGGTCAGGCGCGTCGGGTCGTCACTTCACACTGGGTCGCCACGCTTGGGTGGGTTCATTTGGTCCGAGGGCACCTGTTTCATATTTCCTAAGTTGTGACCGTCGGGGTGCCTTGTGCACGTTTGGGTGGGCCTTTTGCCGTTTGCTCCCATGAGCGTCCGTTCGGTCCGGCGCGCCGAGTCGCCACACCTGACCAAACACACTCGGGTCGGGTCGTTTGGTCCGAGGTCGCACGTATCAAATTTGCTAAGTTGTGACTGCCCGTGTGCCTTGTGCACGTTTGAGTGGCCCGTTTTCCGTTTGCTTCCATGTGCGTCCGTTCGGTTGGATGCGTCGTGTCACGCCGGGTCACCGCTTCGCACTAGGTCGCCGCGCTCGGGTCAGGTCATTTGGTCCGAGGGTGCCCGTTTCGTATTTGCTAAGTTGTGACCACCCGAGTGCCTTGTGCACGTTCGGGCGGCCCATTTTTCGTTCACTCCCATGTGTGTCCGTTCGGTCTGGCGCGACGTGTCGCGCTGGGTCGTTGCGTCGCGCCGGGTCACCGCGCTTGGCCAAACACACTCGGGTCGGGTCGTTTGGTCCGAGGGCGCCCATTTCATATTTGTTAAGTTCTGACTGCCCGGGTGTCTTGTGCACGTCCGGGCAGCCCGTTTTCCGTTTTCTCCCATGTGAATCCATTCGATCGGGCGCCCCATGTGAGGGCGTTTGTTCGGGTCAGGTCATTTGGTCTGTTTGCGCCCGTATCAGATTTGCTAAGTTGTGACTGCCCAGGTGCCTTGTGCATGACCAGGCAGTCCGTGTCGCGCAGGGTGAGGGTGTTCGTTCGGGTCTGGTTGTTTGGTCCGAGGGCACCCATATCAGATATGCTAAGCTGTGACCGCCCGGGTGCTTTGTGCACGTCCGGGCGGCCCATTTTCCTTTTTCTCCCATGTGCGTCCGTTCGGTCCATTTGGGTGGGCGTGTCGTGTCGCATCGGGTGAGGGTGTCCATTCGGCTTGGGTCGTTTGGTCTGAGGGCATCCGTTCAGGTTGATTCATTTGGTCCCAGGGTGCTCGTGTCATATTTGCTAAGTTATGACCACCTGGGTGCCTTGTGCATGTCTGTGCAGCCCATTTTCCATTTGCACCCATGTGTGTCCGTCCGGGTGAGGGCGTCCGTTCGGGCGGGCACATCGTGTCGTGCCGGGTGAGGATATTCGTTCGAGCAGCCGCGCCAGGTGAGGGCGTCCGTTCGGGTCAGGCCATTTGGTCCGAGGGCACCCGTATGAGATTTGCTAAGTTGTGACCGCCCGGGTGCCTTGTGCACGTCCGGTCGGCCCGTTTGCCGTTTTCTCCCATGTACGTCCATTTGGTTGGGCGCGTCGTGTCGTGCTGGGTGAGGGCATCTGTTCGGGTCAAGTCGGGTCAGGTCGTTTGGTCCAAGGGCGCCCGTGTCAGATTTTCTAAGTTGTGACCACCCGAGTGCCTTTTGCACGTCCGGGCGGCCTGTTTACCATTTGCTCCCATGTATGTCCATTCAGGTGGGTGCACCATATAGCGCCGGGTGAGGGCTTTCGTTCGGGTCGGGTTGTTTGGTCCGAGGGCGCCCATGTTAGATTTTCTAAGTTGTGACCACCCTGGTGCCTTGTGCATGTCCAAGCGGCCCATTTGCTGTTTGGTCCCATGTGCGTCTATTCGGGTGGGTGTGCCGTGTCACCCCGGGTGAGGGCGTCCGTTTGAGTCGGGTCGTTTGGTCCGAGGGCATTCGTTCAGGTCGGGTCGTTTGGTCCGAGGGCACCCGTGTCATATTTGCTAAGTTGTGACCGCCTAGGTGCCTTGTGCACGTCCGGGTAGACCATTTGTCGTTTGCTCCGATGTGCGTCCGTTCGGGTGAGGGTGTCCGTTTGGGTGGGCGTACCATGTGGCGCCGTGTGAGGGTGTCCGTTCGAGTCAGGTCGTTTGGTCTGATGGTGACCGTGTCATATTTGCTAAGTTGTGACCACCCGGGTGCCTTGTGCACATCCAGACGGCCCATTTGTCATTTGCTCCCATGTGCGTCCGTTCAGTCGGGCGGGCCATGTCGCACCGGGTGAGGGTGTCTGTTCGGGTCAGGTCAGGTTGGGTTGTTTGGTCTAAGAGCGCCCATGTCAGATTTGTTAAGTTGTGACCACCCGGGTGCCTTGTTCATGTCTGGGCGGCCCGTTTTTCATTTGTTCCCATGTGCCTCCATTTGGGTGGGCACGCCGTGTCGCCCCGGGTGAGGGTGTCTGTTCGGGTCAGGTCATTTGGTCCGAGCGCATCCGTTCTGGTCGGGTCGTTTGGTCCGAGGGCGCCCGTTTCATATTTTCTAAGTTGTGACCGCCCGGGTGCCTTGTGAACATTAGGGCAGACCATTTGCCGTTTTCTCCCATGTGCATCCCTTCGGGTGAGGGCGTCCGTTCAAGAGGGCATGCCATGTGGCGCCAGGTGAGGGCGTCCATTTTGGTCGGGTCGTTTGGTCCGACGGCGACCGTGTCATATTTTCTAAGTTTTGATCGCTCGGGTGCCTTGTGCACATCCGGGCAGCCCATTTTCCATTTGCTCCCATGTGCGTCCGTTCGGTAGGAAGCGCCTGTTAGTCATCAATATTTTTTACTTGTTAGCGATGACTAGTTGTAACAGCCTAGTTTTCCAACAGCCGATCTAAAATTTGTCAAATTTTCCAGCTGGGAAAACACCCATAAAACCTTTTTTTCCCTCCTACCTTCCAGTCCGCCCATGACGAGATGAAACCTCATTATCAAATCCTACCCAGCCTCAGCCATACTAGTCTACCCACCAGCTCTAAAAAGACAATCCAAATCTGTTCAAAAATCTCCCCTAAGTTAGGAAGTGGCGCTTTAAGGCATTTCACCCTTGGCAACCATCAAAGAGCCAAAAGACCTCCCACTCTGCTAATAAAGTTAGTCACAACCCTAAGTCACGCCACTTATACACCCTTAAGTCTCAGCAATACATAGACCATAATCTAAAGCTGATTTTAGGTGTTTTAAAGTGATTGATGGATTTTACAAGGACAAGAAACATATCAGCATCTCAGAAGACAATTCTTGGATCCACATGAGAAGACAACTGCTTCTCAATGTGATCTTGAGCCTGAGATGCATCTACAAGGCAAAGAGTTATTCATCAAACTCTTGTGACCTCATTCACAGCCTGAAAGGACAGTAGAAGAAAAAGAAACACTGTCAAGAGGTTGTTGATAATTCATGACTAAAAAACTTCCTTCATTTATAATCAGAGGGTTAAGGTGCCTCCTTCATCTATAAGCAGAGGGCGATGGCCAAAGTTTGACTTGAAAAGTTGCAACTGACTGTAAGACGGATTTGTTTTAATGAACAGTGAGACAGTGACAGAGATTTTCTGAAGCAAAGTAATGATTGCAGGCAGAGGTAAAAGCATTAATTTTTTCAAGTTTGTTTGCTTTCCATCATGTGTAAGGAACCCTTGTCAAGCATGTTTATCAAACAATCTTCAGACATTTCACCAAGTAAAAGGCCTCCTTCATTCACAAGTAGAGGGCCAGGGCATTGGTTGTTTTCAATGTCTGATTGGTCAAAGATGCAGTGGAAAGAGACCAAGAAGGAAAGTAGGGGTACCACTGTAATCCAAGGAGGTCAAGCTCATCTCCTAACAGGTTTTCTCTCAAAGGACGTTCTGCAGCTCCAACAAAACAAAATTTGAAGAATGGTTGATGAAGTGAGTCATTGCACAGGCGAAAGAACTAATGATGATTATGTTTTGAAAGTACTGGTCTCTCTACTCATAAAAAGGTGTCTGTCAAATATGCTTATCATAGTTGACAAAGGAACCTGAGCTCATTTCCCTCAAGAGGCAATTCAACTAAACTCAGTTGTTCATAATATGCAAAAAGGGGACTCTAGCATACTTTCAGATTCTGGAGAGGATTTCAAAACAGATATTGGCATGTTCATTATAAAAAGGAAAATGGTACCATATCAGTGCATTTTGAGTAAAGAGGGAGGTGTTAGAAACAACACCCTTTTTTGACAAAGAATGATAAAACATAGGTGAATTCCACTGTAGTTTTGCACTTATAATCAAGTTTAGTTTCACAGTGGGCATCATTCAACTCCAAAGCATTAAGAGCAAAGTGTTAGTTTATGTTGAAAAAAGGGAAAAAGAATCACTGTCAAAGTGTCAAAGAATACCCCTTGCAGCATGAAAAATCCTCTACAGGTGTCCTCTTTTCATAGCAAAACACCAGAAGTATTAAAAGGTTATTGAGATGACAGTTAACCTTTTTCCTCAGCAAAGGGCATTGGAAATAGGTATACAAGCTCATGAGTGGCAAGAAAAATTTTTGACATACTTTCAGATTCTGGACAGAGTTTCAAAACAGATATAAACCTATTCATCATAAAAAGGCCAAAGGGACCATATCAATACATTTAGAGTAAAAAGAGGTCATGGCGTGTGGCAAAGGTTCTGAATAGGCCGCTCTTCAGAAAAGGGGTGAAATTAATAAGAATTCCTCTCCTTTGTTCAAAATTCAAATCTACAACCTCATCCCTGTTTCATATCCTTGAAACCAAAGCTCGATCAGTTCAAAAATCTGAGGATAAGTTAATGTTTCTAGGGTTGGGTGACCTTTTGTAAAAAATATTTGCGCTTACAGCATACAAAAAACTTGTTATCCACAGCCAAAAGGGAGTTCTCACTTATCAAACAATCGTATTTACCATTATAACACATATCTAAAACCAAAGTATCGGGTTATGTTTTGATGAAGTTTCAAATTTGAATTTAAAATCAAAGTTTTTTCAAAACTATTGAATAAACCCTCTCCAAATCAAATGTTAAAGAACCGTTTGATTGTTGCCTTCCAAAAGTTCAAGTACCGTGGCACATTCATTTTTGCAAACATCCAAAGCACGAACGGAGCCCCTTTGCTGCCATCGATATCAGAGAAAAGTGTTTGAGCAAAAAATCATAGGTTCTAGGGCTTTTTGAACTGCACAACACGCTTGTAGATGCGCACGACGCGCTCAAAGACAAAAATACATGGGCGTATAACTACCGAGCGGCACACCTGTAGGTGCGCATGGCGCGCCTGAGCACTTGGGTCCTGTCAGCCCAACAGGTGACCCAACACCAGTTTTTGCGGGGCACTCTTTCTTCTAAATGCGTCGCGCATATATTTGGCCTCCAACACACCTTAAAATCACCTACGAAGCTGCTCAAACGTGTCAAAAGGGCTTTCATCGAGTTGTAGAGGTATTTTCATGTACTCCCCTTGTTTTTCAAAATTTCTAAAGTGTTGTAAGGGATTAAAAAACAACAGTTTGAGTTTATGGTAGAAAATGAAATTTGTTGTTTCATATTGGCTAGAGGTGAAGCTTTAAAAAGGATTGAGTTTGCATTAGTGTGAATAGCCATGAAACTGCCCTCAAACTGTGATGAAGAAAGGAGAAACAAGGGGTTGTGAAAAAATAACACTGTAGGTCTATGTTCCAAAAAACAGTAGCCATCCTATAAGAATTTTTCAAAAGGTTTCCTCTGTGGGTTAAAAGGAAATGCAGTGTTCATGACCTGGCCATCCCTTAAAGCATAGTCAATGAGCAAAGCTCCCATTACAGTTGGAGGGTGCGTGGCTAAAACTGGGATGAAAAACAGTAGGTCAGTTTGCAAAAACAGTGATCATTAAATGAGATTTTGTGACCTTCCAAAGGTATCCTCTGTTTGATAAAGTGACAAAGGTGGTGTTGTGACCTTCTATTCCATAAAGTGTCATCAATGAATGAAGCCACCCTTGCATTCAGAGATGTTTTTGTCAAAACTGGTATGAAGGGACAATAGAGTATGAAGAAGGCAGTTTTTGTGAGAGGAGTTTCTTATGGTTTGAATGATACAAGATTGTTTGTGACATCATAAAAGAACAGTAAGCTTTGCCACCTTGCCCTATGTACAAGTAACTTTTTACTATGTGAATGCATTTTGTGATTGACTGCGTTTATGATTGTTGAATCCACTGGTGGAAAAGCACACCAAAGGAGCAGTAATTTGTCTAAGGAGGAGTTTATTGTGATTAAATGCTACAGAAATTTGTTAACACCTCAGAAACAAAATAAGACCTGTTAACCTATCTTATAAACAATGACTTTGATTGTGTGTATACACTCTGGTTGACTGAGTATATGGTGTAGACTTGATGGGTTGAGTTGCATACCAAGAAGAGAGCAGGATTTTGAAATTAAGGAGATTGTGGTTTTTTACCTTGGTCAAAAACACAAGAATATATTTTTGTCCTCAAAACATCAAAAGGCTGGGTGTCCTTCCAGAGGAAAGATCACTTTTGACTGTCTATCTTTATTTGAATGTGTTTTTATTCTGAAAAGTCTACTTGTTGAATTGAATATTAAGGGGAAAGGCAGCATTCTGAAGGAACAAAGATCTCACACCAAAGAAGAGCATTTTCACACTATATTTGAAATCATTTGTTGCTTACAACAAATTGACAGGCTAGGACAGAGTATTGTTTAAAGAAGGCATTTCAAAGATTTTAAGGCAGTGTGGTGATTCAAAAGTGCATTTAGCCCAAGATGCCGCCCAGGAAAGATAGCAGAAGTGGGTTACACAAGAGATATCAGCCAATTTCTATCGAGGAAGTCAATGCACACCCATCTATCCTATTCAATTTTCATGAGGTGGGGTGTTTGGATTCCTGCCAGAGGGTACAAGAAGTCAAAAGTTTCTCACCTTTAACACATTTTACGCCTTGAGGTTCAAATAAAAACATTTTCAAGTGGCAGGCCTTTATTTCAAGTTATCCCCGAGGTCTGTATCCAAGGCCACTAAAATCCCATACATTGGCAAGAAATGGTTCAAGCAAGCCTATTTAGACTTGGATGACTACAAACCCTTCCTCAAGCCTGAGCATAGAGAAGCATGCACTGCTATTTTCCCTTTCTCTCATCTTCTAGCCAGTTATGCTCCTCTTATGAGGATTATAATGAAGTATTTCACTTGTGAAGGGAGATTTTCCCAAGTTTATGCATACCACATCCGGCTGTTGATGCACTCCACAAGAACCAAGCAGCTCAATCTTTCTTAATTCTTGTGCAAAAGTATTGAGAAAATGGCCTCCTATGTCCAGAAGAGCCTCCATCACAACAAGTAGCTTCTCTATTCCATCATTCTCTGATTAAAATCATCATCCTTCACCAGCTGGAGAAGAAAGAGGTTTCTTGGGATGTTTTCATTAGTCACCCGGATTTCTCCACTGTCCCTCCGGTCCATACATCCCCCACATCGCCTACTCATCACCCTTCACCTTCCTCTAGGAAACCTACTCCTAGAAAGCTCAGATTCACTACAGAACAGTCAAAAAAGCATAGATAAGGAGAGGTAAGTGGACAGCAAGAAGAGGAGGGACATGAACAGGAAGAAAGTGATGAGGAGCAGCATCATGACGGTGGTGATGAGGAGCAGCATCATAAAAGTGGTGAAGGAAAATAGCAGCAAGAGAAAGAAGAGGAGAGTGTTGAACAACAGCAATTTAGTGAGGAAGGACAGCAGTTTGGGTAGCAGTTTGAGCAGCAGCTTGAACCACAAAATGAACAGGAAATTGAAGCACATCAGCAGCATGATTTTGGTGATCAAGGGCAGCAGGAATTGGAGACAGAGCAGCATCATGACATTGAAGAGCAGGGGAAGCCTAAATAAGACACACAACAGTCTCATCATGATGCAAAGCACCCCCCTCAAGATACACAGCAGCCTCAAGAGGATAGGCAAATTCAAGAAGGTGACAAACAAGATGACAAAGGCAAAGCAATCATGCCTTCCTCTCCCGAAAAGGTTAAGCCCAAGACAACAAGGAAGAAAGTGCCCAAGGTTTTCACTCCAAATGTGACAATAACTCTCTGGAGCAAAAGAAAGTTGCCAAAGGAGCCTATCACTGACTTGCCTAGGAGGAAGAGTGCAAGACTAGCCTTCAAAGGCAAAGGAAAAGGCAAGGTAGGAGAAGGTCATGAGCATGGAGGTGCATTGGGTGTCATCCCAATCCAAAGTGACGACAATGATAATGAGGCCCAGATTCTAGAAAACCTTCTAATCCATAGAGAGGGCCAAATTGATGCATTGGAGAATGACCTTCATCGGGCGAAGAACTTCAATCATTTCTTGGAGATCCAAAATAGGCAAATGAGTATCCATATGGTTGTTTATGAGACATGAGCAATCAAGTACAAGAAAGAAGCTACTAAAGCCCAAGCAAGGATAGATGAGCTTGTAGGTGATTTTGATGAAAGTGAAGAAGAGGACCAGCCTAGGCAAAAGAAGCCTAGAACCATAGGGCTTAAAATAGCCCTTGAAAAGCAAAAGGAAGAAGAACAAGCCTTTCTTCAATCCACTCCCCTCACTGAACTACTTGAGCAAGAGATTGAAAGTAATAAGGAGGCATGGCTTGAAAGAGCCAATAACCATTTCGAGAGGAAGCTTGAGAAGGCAAACATAGATTTAGAGCTACAAAGGAGAATGACAAAGCATTATCAAAAGCTAAATCAGTTTGCCCGGCGCAAGTTAAAGGTCACCTAAGAGAAACTAAAGGAGGCTAAAGGAAAGTGCCCGGAACGAAAAGAGAAGAAGGAAACATCAAGACTTTACATTTTGGCTTTAGTTTCAGAACATGTTGCTAAATACCCTTGAGGGTCATGCACACCGATTTTGGGCACATTTTGACAATTTTTGGTTTTTTGGCATTTTTGAGTTTTTGGTCAAAACTCATGAAATTCGCCATTTCATTTTGGGGAGTCGTCAAGGGAGGAGAATGGTATCATTGGATGCCATAATTTCATGAGCTCACCCTCAGCAATTTTCAGGACATTTGGAGATCATTTTCTTCCCTGAAATGGCAAAAAATGCTCGCTTTTTGCACACTCTGCCCGGTATATCAACAGACTGTAATTTTCTGGCTTTTTACACACAAGTTCAGTTTTGGAGGATTTCCATGCATCAGATTGAGAAAATTTCAGTTGTTCTGGAAAGTAGACACTCAGATCTTTCCAACGAGCTATCATTATAATCATTTTGACATCGGGAAAGCTACCAAATGTTTCCGGAAAGTCAGGGGACCTTTTGCTAATATAAATTTTGAATATTTTTGTAGTTTTTGAACCTCTAAAATCTACTTTTTCCAAATGTGCGTTTAGCTATTTTTTCACATGAAAAATGATGCAAAGTCAATATATTTCCCATTTTTAGCATTTTTTAGATATTTTATGAGATATTTTTGTGCCTTGGGCTTTGCAAAGCCTCAAGGACAAGTTTAGATATTTTGATTAGGCCAATGAGGATGCAAGTTGAACCATGAGGTTTTCCTCACTTAAGCCTATATATTCCAAAGACTTTCATTGTAAACAAGGCTAAACTTAAGAAGAGAAGCAATATATGGTCATATAAGCTTTGGAAGAAATACTTGTATTATGCTTTTGGATTGCCTCTTGGATGCTCTTGGATGAATGAAGAAGGATTGTTGTTGGATTCCATGACTTGGTAGAATGGTATAGTGTCTTTTGCTTTGTTGTTCTCTTCTAGTTTTCATTCATGAATACATGTTTCTTGCTTGCTATAGATCAGTAGAGAAAAAATTTGAGATATGCCCTTGGAGGCACCTCAAATTTCCTGTTTCTTCATAGCTTTCATGTTTTCCTCTTCCTTAGCTACATTAAAGAATTCTTAACTGCTCTTTAATAACTTGAGGATATTGTTGTTTGTTTCATTCATAGTTCTATGCATGCTAAGTATGAATTACGGTACGCCCTGCTTACCTATGGCTAGCTATAGTTCCATCCATGAAATTTATCTTTGGCTGATTAGATTATCATTTTGTTTGAACCAAGAGGCCTAGTTTCGATCTAGCCCTTTGCCCAAAACTATGCAAATCTTGTTGTCCAAAGTGCCCAATAACTTGAAGTACTGTGTTTAGGCGTTACGACATAGTAAGTTAAGTTGTTTGTCTTCCTTAAGTGTTTTCCCCAAAGTCTGATAGCCATTTCCCAAAGTTAGAGGGTCTTATACTTCTATGCATGGCTTGAATGTTTATTTCTATGTATTGATTATCTTGTAGTTACATTTTTCATTATTAATGATTTGCCCTACCATGTTTCTGTTATCTATTGAACTAGTTATGCTTGAAACTCTTTGTTATTCACAAACTTGATTTCCATTTACTCCATTTTTCCCAAAGATCCTTTCTACCTTGAATCAAATCGGCCCTTCAACAGCCTTGTATCACCATCTTATAGCTTTCTTGACCTTTTCGACCCCATAGCCCAGTTGATCTAACATATTTTTACCTATCTCGTATCTTTGATCAGTTTCATCCCTCACAACCTAAAAAACCAAAACCAAAAAACATACTTCATAACTAGCCTAAAATCAAAACACAATAAGCAAACACACAAATATCCCTTACACATATAGAGAGAGCCCTCTCTGAGTCCAGGAAGGCTAGGTCCTTGGGCTCCAAAGCTTGTTTTGATGTTACACTGTCATTTGGCTTGCCAATCAGCCAAATCACGGGAACCTAACAGCACCGTGTCGTGCCGGGTGAGGGTGTCCGTTCGGGTCGGGTCGTTTGGTCCGAGGGCACCCATGTCAGATTTGCTAAGTTGTGACCGCCCGTGTGCCTTTCGTACGTTCGGGCGGCTCATTTTCCATTTGCTCCCATGTGCATCCGTTCGATCGGGCGTGCCATGTTGCATCGGGTGAGGGCGTCCGTTTGGGTCAGGTCGTTTGGTCCGAGGGCGTTCGTTTGGGTCGGGTTGTTTGGTTCGAGGGCGCCCGTGTCAGATTTGCTAAGTTGTGACCGCTCAGGTGTGCTGTGCATGTCCGGGTGGCCCGTTTTCTATTTGCTCCCATGTGCATCCATTCGGGTGGGTGCGTTGCGTCGCCCTGGGTGAGGGCATCTGTTCGGGTCAGGTCGTTTGGTCCGAGGGCGCCCGTGTCTGCTTTGCTAAGTTGTGACCGCCTGGGTGCCTTGTGCATGTCCGAGTGGCCCGTTTGCCGTTTTCTCCCATGTTTGTCTGTTCAGGTCGGCACGCCGTGTTTCCCCTGGTGAGGGCCTCTGTTTGGGTCAAGTAATTTCGTCCGAGGGCATCCGTTCGGGTCAGGTCATTTGGTCTGAGGGTGCCCGTGTCATTGTTGCTAAGTTGTGACTGCCTGGGTGCCTTGTGCACATCCGGGAGGCCCTTTTTCCGTTTGCTCCCATGTGCGTTCGTTCGTGCGAGCGTGCTGTGTCGCGCTAGGTAGGGCGTCCATTCAAGTCGGGTCGTTTGGTCACAAGGCACCTGTGTCAGATTTGCTAATATGTGACCTCCTGGGTGCCTTGTGCATGTCTGGGTGGCTCTTTTTCCATTTTCTCCCATGTGCATCCATTCGAGTGGGCATGCCGTGTCACCCCGGGTGAGGGCCTCCATTCGGGTTGGCTCATTTTGTCTGAGGGCGTCCGTTCGGGTCGAGTCGTTTGGTCTCAAGGCGCTTGTGTCAGATTTGCTAAGTTGTGACTGCCTGGGTGCCTTGTGCACATCCGGGCGGACTGTTTTTTGTTTGCTCCCATGTCCGTCCATTCGGGTGTGTGCGCCATGTCGCGCCAGGTGAGGGGGCCCGTTCGGGTCGGGTCATTTGGTCCAAGGGCGCCCGTGTCAGATTTGCTAAGTTGTGACTGCCCAGGTGCCTTGTGCATGTTCGGACGGCCTGTGTTAGATTTTATTTTCGTGTGAAAGGTGGGTTGGTAATTGAGTTGGTTTGTTCGATTGTGCCTGAAGAGTGGCCTTGGGTCATTTTTAGGGTCACCAACCTTCTTCTCTCCATCACCACTCGGTAGCATATGAGCGGTAATTTTGGCCATGCTCATCCTCGGAGGCATGTTTGAACAATATCTCCCATCCGCTCTGTTTTCTTGCAGTTGGATGGGGTTGTTGTGTGTGGCTCCTTGAGATCACTGTCCGCTTGTTGGCTTTTTTGAAATCAGCTCTTTGGTATCTCTCTCTTGTGGACCTTGGTCACACGTTTGCTCTGATGAAATGAGCATTTTGCTATGTCACTTGTTGGTTCCGTTGATGTCGAATCTTCTCTATATTGTTCATCTCCTCCCTTTTTTCTTGTGGGGGGAGGGTTTGGATTTTCGTGTGAAAGGTGGGTTGGTAATTGAGTTTCTTGTTTAGGTGTGCCTGAAGAAGGGCCTTGGGTCCTTTGTAGGGTCATCGACTCTCATCTTCTCTCCATCCCCACTCGGTAGCACATGAGCGGTAATGTTGGCCATGCTTGTCCTGGGAGGCATATGTGAAAAGAGTTACCCTTTCACTCTGTGTTCTCAGAGTTGGATGAGGTTGCTGTGTGTGGTTCCTTGAGACAAATGGTCGGTCGCCTATGTCACTCTCGTGACCCTTGCTCGCTCATTGGCTCTGTCAATGTCGGCTCTTCACTATATTTTTCACCTCCTCCCATTTTGGTCAGTGGGAGAGGTGGGCTTTTCTCTCGTTGGCTTCGTGAAATTGGCTCTTCGCCATATTGTTCACCTTCTCCCCTTTTGGTGGGGGGAGGGGTTGGATTTTTGTGTGAAAGGTGGGTTGTTAATGAGTTGCTTGTTCGGGTGTGCCTGAAGAAGGGCCTTGGGTCCTTTGTAGGGTCATCAAATCTCATCTTCTCTCCATCCCCACTCGGTAGCACATGAGTGGTAATGTTGGCCATGCTTTTCCTGGGAGGCATATGTGAAA
>CM076583.1:1080037665-1080047665 GCA_034641835.2 Pinus albicaulis
GTGGTGTGCGCTTTGGGGGCTTCCCTCTTTTTAGGGCATGAAATTGCACCTCCAGTGTATTTGTGGCCCTAGGATTTATCCATCATTGAGTTTTAGCCTGCGATAACTCCTCTTTGGAGTTCCGGTTGTTTGGG
Organism: Pinus albicaulis; assembly: GCA_034641835.2. Lineage (NCBI taxonomy): Eukaryota > Viridiplantae > Streptophyta > Pinopsida > Pinales > Pinaceae > Pinus > Pinus albicaulis. The sequence goes on from CM076583.1 coordinate 1,080,037,800, forward strand.
CCCCCTTGAATTTTTGGCTGGAAAGGTTGTCGGGTGTCCTGTACACGGAGGGGTGCAATAGCGGGGTGGGTTTGCTATTAGTGAAATTTTTTTCTAAAGCCTTATGTGGGTCAAGGGGTCGTTTACCTCTCAGTAGTAATGTGCTCCAGGCACTTGTCTCATCATGGCCGTTTGCTTTTCTAGTGGTCAAGTTTAGGTTGTGGCTTGTCTGCTTGGTTGTTTGATTGCCGCTTGTTATGTCGTGTAGATAGAAAGGATGTTGCGTCATAATGTATGTGGAAGGGTGCAAAAAAGTGGGATGCTTTTGATTGGGTGCCTTGTTTTCCTTCTTTTTGGTTAAGCCAACATCCCCTCGCGTGGCGGTGGCCCTATGTTTTTCTAGCTAGCATTGCTTGAAATTTGGCCCCCTTTCTCTCAAATTGGATTGTCGTCGTGAGTGTTATGGTGGGTAATGTTTGGTTTTTCTTTCTTTCATGTAGTTTTCTTCCCTTCCGGTCCCCAGCTTTATGGAGAAAAGCGGGAATTTTTGTGGGTCGGTGTCGAAGAAGGATGAAAAGTAGTGCAAACACCCAGGTTGGCCACACTAGTTCTTCTCGATCGTCTTTCCTTGCAATTCCCCACCTTTTTCTAAGGCACAGGGCTTGGAAAGCTTCTACTATGTTTGAGCCTCCGCTTGTGATTCATTTTGGTCCCCCTAGCTTTACAGAGAAAAGGTGGGATTGTCGTGGATTGACGTTTTCGGAAGGACTAAAAAGCAGTGTGAGTTGCTACTGGGGTGGCCGCCCTAGTCCTTCTCGATTGTCGATCTGTGTAGTTCCCTCATTTTTATGAGGGCAGGGGCCCTTGAAAGCCTATTTTGGTTCTATTTTTTCTTTTCTCTTTTTGGGTTGATTTTTCCCTTCCTCCTTTCGGCCCCTAGCTTTACAAAGAAAAGGGTGAATCATTGAGGATTGGAATTCGCGAAGGATGAAAGGCAGTTCGAGCTCCTGGGTTGGCCACCCTAGTCCTTCCCGATCATTTTTCCTTGCAATTCGCCCCCTTTTGCGAGGGCGTGGGGCTCGCGAAGTGTTTTTTATCTGTTTGGGCCTCCTCCTTTGAGCCGGTGCACAATTTTTCTTCTCTTACTTTCCTCGTTCCAGCCCCTATCTTTACGGAGAAAAAAGGGGGAGTTGTAGTGGCTTGATGTTCGTGAAGGATGAAAAGAAGTGCGAGTTTCAGGGTGGCCACCCTAGTCCTTCTCGCTCATCGTTCTTTACAATTCTACCCTTTTTGAAAAGGCACGGGGTTTGGAAAGCAGCTCTTCTTGCTTGTCTTCTTGAGATTTCCCTTGTGAGGGGGTGGGAGCCACCTTCTCTTTCTTCTTTTCTGTTATATGCATATGTGCTATTTTTTCCCCTTCCCTTCCTCTTGTTGGCCCTCAGCAGTGTTATGGAGAAGAAAGGGGGGAAATTTTGCGGTTGGGTCTTCGAGAAGGAGGAAAAGAAGCGGGAGCTCCTGGGTTGGCCACACTAGTCCTTCTCGATCACCGTTCCTTGCAGTTCCCCCCTTTTTGCAAAGGTATGGGGGGGTTCAGGGGGGAGGAGGGGCTTGTTTGAGCCCCTTCCCTTTATTGAGTGGGGGTTAGGGAGTGCGGTTTTCTTGAGGGGGAAGGGGACTTGTTGCTCTTGTTGCAATGCATTGTACATTGGGTTGGCTTTTAGTAATTTCTCGTGGGGGTGCGATTTTTTGGTAACACACGGAAATGAATCTCGGCAACAGATATCTCGGCTCTTGTTACGATGAAGAACGTAGTGAAATGCAATACTTGGTGTGAATTGCAGAATCCCGTGAATCATCAAGTTTTTGAACGCAATTTTCACCCGAGGCTTCGGTCGAGGGCACGTCTATCTGGGCATCACATCCCAATCAAACGTGCTCCTTAAAATATGTTAGGGAGCAGCGGAGGTGGTCATCCATGCCCAATGTGGTGCGATTGGCTGAAATGTGACAGGCGATGTTTCTTGGCGTGCGTTGGAAAATGGTGATCTTGTCCCCTTGGTTGGGTAGTCGGCATTAGCCGATGCGGGCTTTGTGCGGCATCCCTAGAACTTACTTTGCTCTCTCTTATCCTCCCATTGGGTAGGGCGGATTTAGCTCCAACTTGCGACCTCAGCTCAGGCAAGAACACCCGCTGAGTTTAAGCATATAATTAAGCGGAGGAAAAGAAACTTACGAGGATTCCCCTAGTACCGACAAGTGAACCGGGAAGAGCCCAGCATGAAAATCGGGTGGCAGCATCGCCTTAATTGTAGTCTGTAGAAGCGTCCTCAGCGGCGGACCTGGGCCAAGTCCCTTGGAAGGGGGAGCCTGAGAGGGTGATAGCCCCATCGGGCTGGGACCCTGCCGCATCACGAGGCGTTTTCGGCGAGTCGGGTTGTTTGGAAATGTAGCCCTAATTGGGTAGTAAATTCTGGCCAAGGCTAAATACGGGCAAGAGACCGATAGTGAACAAGTACCGTGAGGGAAAGATGAAAAGGACATTGAAAAGAGAGTTAAAGAGTGCTTGAAATTGCTTGGAGGGAAGCAGATGGAGGCTTTCGATGTGTCTCGGTCAGATGTGGAATGGCTCAAGCTGGTCCGCTACTCGACTTGAGGTGCAAACCAACACGGGCTGCTGCATCGTCACAAGCGTGGGTGGAGTACCACTTGCTAATTTTCCGTTGCGGTGGTTGAGGGACAAAGCGCGCACCCTTGTGGTGGGCCATGTGCACCTGCGCACTCGTGGTGTTGGTTGGCGAGATTCCCATTCGTCCCGTCTTGAAACACGGACCAAGGAGTCTAACATGTGTGCGATTCAACAGGTTTAAAAACCTGTGAGGTGCAAGGAAGCTGACGGGTGAGATCCCCTCTCTGCGAGGGGTGCATCTTCGACCGACCTTGAGCTTATGCGAAGGGTTCGAATGCGAGCACACCTGTTGGGACCCGAAAGATGGTGAACTATGCCTGAGCAGGGCAAAGCCAAAGGAAACTCTGGTGGATGCTCGTAGTGATACTGACGTGCAAATCGTTCTTCTAACTTGGGTATAGGGGCGAAAGACTAATCGAACCATCTAGTAGCTGGTTTCCTCCGAAGTTTCCCTCAGGATATCTGGAGCTCACGCACGAGTTTTATCGGGTAAAGCAAATGATTAGAGGCATCAGGGGCGTAACGCCCTCGACCTATTATTAAACTTTAAATAGGTAAGAGGGTGCGGCTGCTCCATTGAGCTGTGCCATGGAATCGAGAGCTCCAAGTGGGCCATTTTTGGTAAGCAGAACTGGCGATGTGGGATGAACCGAAAGTTGAGTTACGGTGCTAAATTTCACGCTAACCTAGATCCCACAAAGGGTTTTGGTTGATTAAGACAGAAGGACGGTGTTCATGGAAGTCAAAATCCTTTAAGGAGTGTGTAACAACTCACCTGCCGAATCAACTAGCCCCGAAAATGGATGGCACTAAAGCGCGCAACCTATACTCGACTGTTGGAGAAATTGCCTGGCTTCGATGAGTACGAGGACGTGGGGGTCGTTGAGAAACCTCAGGCATGAGCTTGGGTGGATTGGCCCCTGGTGCAGATCTTGGTGGTAGTGGCAAATATTGAAATGAGAACTTTGAAGACTGAAGTGGGGAAAGGTTCCATGTGAATAGCACTTGGACATGGGTTAGTCAATCCTAAGAGATGGGGAAGCCTTGTATCAAGGGTGCACTCTTCACGAGCATCCAAAGGGAATCAGGTTAATATTCCTGAACCGAGACATGACGGCGGGCGGCAACGTTAGGAAATCCGGAGACGTCATCGAGGGCCCGGGGAAGAGTTATCTTTTCTTTTTAACAGCTTGCCCACCTCGGAATCGGTTCACCCGGAGATAGGGTCCAGTAGCTGGAAGAGCACCGCACGTCTTGCAGTGTCAAGTGCACCCTTAGTGGCCCTTGAAAATTTGGAGGACCGAGTACTATTGATGCCCGGTCGTACTCATAACCGCATCAGGTCTCAAAGGTGAACAACCTCTAGTCAATAGAACAATGTAGGTAAGGAAAGTCGGAAAAATGGATCCATAACTTCGGGAAAAGGATTGGCTCTAAGGGTTGGGCCTAGGGGTCTACGCCCTCAACTCATGGGCTGTCAGCAGTCTACCCGTGCTGCTCTCGCGGCAAGGGCGGATAGTCGCGTGCCGATTGGGCTACGAGCATAGAATGCCCCCTCGCGGGGGTTTTTTCCTAGGCGGTGAACAGTCGACTCAGAAACGATACGGACAAGGGGAATCTGAATGTTTAATTAAAAAAAAACATTGCGATGGTCCCTGCAGATGCTGACGCAATGTGATTTCTTCCTAGTGCTTTGAATGTCAAAGTGAAGAAATTCAACCGAGTGCGGGTAAATGGCGGGAGTAACTATGACTCTCTTAAGGTAGCGAAATGCCTCGTCATCTAATTAGTGACGTGCATGAATGGATTAATGAGATTCCCACTATCCCTATCTACTATCTAGTGAAACCACAGCCAAGGGAACGGGCTTGGCAGAATCAGCGGGGAAAGAAGTCCCTATTGAGCTTGACTCTAGTCCGACTTTGTGAAATGACTTGAGAGGTGTAGAATAAGTGGGAGCCATTTTCGGCGCAAGTGAAATACCACTACTTTTAACTTTATTTTACTTATTCCGTGGGGCAGAGATGGGGCACTACCCCTTTTTTTAGCCTTAAGGCATGTTTCGGTGGGTCGATCCGGGCGGAAGACATTGTCAGGTGGGGAGTTTGGCTGGGGCGGCACATCTGTTAAAAGATAACGAAGGTGTCCTAAGATGAGCTCAACGAGTACAGAAATCTCGTGTGGAACAAAAGGGTAAAATCTCATTTGATTTTGATTTTCAGTACGAATACAAACCGTGAAAGCATGGCTTATCGACCCTTTAGACTTTCGGAATTTGAAGCTAGAGCTGTCAGAAAAGTTACCACAGGGATAACTGGCTTGTGGCATCCAAGCGTTCATAGCGACGTTGCTTTTTGATCCTTTGATGTCGGCTCTTCCTATCATTGTGAAGCATAATTTAAAAAGTTTTGGATTGTTCACCCACCAATAGGGAATGTGGGTTGGGTTTAGAATGTCATGAGACAGGTTAGTTTTACCCTACTGATGAACCACACCGTAATAGTAATTCAACTTAGTATGAGAGGAACCGTTGATTCACACAATTGGTCATCGTGCTTGGTTGAAAAGCCAGTGGCGTGAAGCTACCATGTGTCGGATTATGACTGAACGCCTCTAAGTCAGAATCCATGCTAGAAGCAGTGCATGTCACTCTTCGACTCTATCTCGACCCGCAGTAGGGGCATCTCTTTGTCGCCCCCAGGGGCCCGTGTCATTTTCAAACCGCGATCGTGAAGCATCTCGATCGGGGCAGCTTTGAAATTCAATTTCAAACGGTCATTGAGAAGAATCCTTTACAGACGACTTAAATACATGACGGGGTATTGTAAGTGGTAGAGTGACCTTGCTTCCATGATCCACTGAGATTCAGCCCTTGGTCACCTTGATTCGGAGCTTCACTCTTATCACTTTATTGAAAATTCAGACGACTATCGTCGTTTCACCTTCTCTGTCGCCCCCCCCCTCCCCCCGTATTTTCATTCAAACATCGTTTCATTTGTTCGCATCTCAAAAATTAATTTCTTGCTTGGGGGCGGAAAATTTGGGGTTTCCAATGCCACGACTGCGAGAGGGGTCGCTAGTCTATGGAACTTATGGTTGGTGGCATGGAAACCCCAAATTTCCATGTCGCGGCACGGCGCAAAACCAGCCCAGGCCTGGGGAACTGGGGGTTTCCGCATCCTCTCGCGCTCACGAGGGAAACATGTTGGGGAAATTGGGGTTTCCATTTCGCGGCACACAACAAAGGGTCGTGCCCGAGCCCAGGAAACTTGGGGTTGCCATGTCACGCCCCCGATGGAAACCATGGGTTTCCATGTTTTACGGCACACTAGAAACTTGGGGTTTCCATGACGATGGAAACCGTCACCTGAGTCTAGGGAATTGGTGGTGTTTCGAAACCGCGGATCCAAGCCTCTAGGGAACTCCAGGTTTTTTCCATGTCACGGCACGTACAAACCCGCTGCCCAAGTCAATGAAACTCGGGGGTGTTAGCCACCTATAATATTTTGTTATACCAAAAGGTGGCTAAGAATTTTTGAGCCTCCAAGGAACAAATTTTATCACTAAAAATTGTTGGCTCTTGAAGACTCCTTGAAGGCCTCATGCCTCTGTCTGAAATCTTCATTTACTATTTCCATTTCATGCTCTGAAATTCTGCTAATTTCATAAGAAGAAACTGCTGAAGAACCATCATTTTCTCCCTTCTCCCACTCAAAACTAACCTTCATATGCTCCCCTCTTTCTCCGTAAAATCCCCTTTGTTTTCATGATTCATTTTCTTCCCTTCATGAAAATCACTCTTATGAAGGTTGAAGACTCATTCTTTAGCTTTACCGAAACCCCTCAAATAACCCACAGGACTTTATAATAAAGACTTTATGTTATAAAGCCCTACCCTTCTAACCACTTCCCCTTTTTCATACCCCGCCATACATTATTATATAAACATTATTATAAAGTTCATATCATATAATATATGGCCCACCGCTTATCGCAAATTGCAATCTCGCATTATCGCATTTTCCATGGTTTGTTCAATTGACCCATCGCAAAAACTTGCGATGCGATCGTTCCGCCCGATCGCAAATCGCGTAATCGCAATTTCGCATTTCGTTGTTTACGTTCGTTTGATCCATCGCAGATATTTGCGATGCGATTCGATCACGTCGCAAGTATTTGCGATGCGACCCCCCAATGCATTTTCTCTCCATCGCATAATCTACCCATCGCATATTCCCTCCTCCATCGCAAATCGCAAATCACATTTTTCGTGAAACCCCTGATCACTCATCGCAAATATTTGCGATACAATTTTGCGATCCCTATTAACTTCCTCTATATAAAGTCTCCACCGTTGGATGCAGCCATCCAACGGTCCCAATATTTCACGCCTTCCGAAGTAGTTTTAACCTAAAAACGCAGGTTTTCTTAATTGTTTTTGTGTTTTGCAGGTGTTTTTGGTTTCCCATTATATAATGAAGGAGAGCCGAGGGTTGGGAAAGACGTTTCCTGTGCCTTCGAGCTATTACAGAGAACCATTCACAGAGTTAAATTTAAATGATTTATCAATGTTTCATGAGCGTTGATAGCATAAAGAGCCCTGTGCGGCCCTGTACATTGACAGGACACTGTTTTATTCAAAAGAACAGTTAAAGAGTATCAGTTTTGAAGATAAAGCATAGCGAATGAAGATTGAAGACATTTTTACGGGGATTACGACTAAGACAGTTATCAAAAGCCTAATCCCCAACTGAAAACATAGTTTAAAGAAAACCTAAAGTGTTTTATCAGATAGAAAGCCTCCACCGCCACATCTGAGGCAAATTGATTCCTAAGCTACCACAGAGCCACCTGTTGCCTCAAACCTTTCAAAACAGAGGCCGAAGTTATTGAATAAAATCAGATATTCACCTCCAGCGCAGCCAGGGAGTTACTTTTGCAAGGAAATCAATGCAGAAATATCAGCAGAGTTACTCCAAACATTACGCAAAGCCTCAAAGTCAAATAAAGCTCCCACTGAGCTTGATTCATAAATGTAAAATAGTTAATACAATGATCCACCTGTAAACTTCTCCATCGAGCCCCTCAAAGGGCCGAGAAGTCTTGAATCAGTATGTATTGTCTTAAAATATCTTATCTCAGATCTTTTCCCCTCAGTCTTCTATAAATACTTCAGTAGAAGATGAGAATTTGTTGGTTGAGTTGCTTACAGAAGCTTTGAAATACATTTGAGCCTAAACTTTTGATTGTAAATAGTGTTCACTGGCCCTTGGAGCTCTGCTTGTGATAGATTAGTTAGGCTGAATAGTGAAGATGATTGTTGAACTGAAACATTGGACTTGAAGGCTGTAACCAGTTTGACATCAATATAAAAGCTGCTTCTTGGGATCCTGGTCTATGTCATCGGTGAAGTGAATCTCTCTTTGTTATTTTTTTCCTTCTATGTATGCCATATTGTTCATATTCCTCTGTAAATAACAGTTTAAATAGGGTTAGGATCTACTGTATATCAGTAACCTTCTCTGGCTGAGAAATCTTTATCTTAATGTTTTCTTCAAATTTTTCTATTTAAGAATGATTCAATACTGTTTAAACAGTTAGGAATGCTGGCGTTCCCTCGTCCTTCTGTTTTCTTAAACATTGTTCTTGAATGTGATTTCCATTATTTGCTATTAAAGTTAGACTAGAGAAGATATGGTTTGCCCTGATTCCTAGATTCTTTTCTCCAAAGGCAGATTCTAAAAGTTTCCCTTGGTGTTGACTGAAAGCAGACTAGGTTTAAAAGTACTTTATCTGCTCTTAAGTTAAACTTTGTTTCTCTTATGTGTTTTCATACTTTCTGAAGGTAATTATGTGGATTATTGGATTGTTTGTCAATTAAGCTGCTTTAATAGAACTTGCCCAAGAAGTTTATGTTTAGCCCTATCCCTGGTAGGCTTTAAACAGTTACTTAAGAGGATTTCCTTGTTTGGACTGACTATAAATCCTCTGAGAAATTATTATCAGTTTCCACCCCTCCAACAATTTATTTTTTCCATCCCATCACTTAATATCAATAATCTTGTGGTATAGATGACTTGCCCCTTGGGTCACTCTTGATGTTGTTGTTCAATTAAAGCCCTGTTATGACTCCATAGCCCAATGGATTAAAAAACAACGTTATATCTATCTTTTAGCCATAGTTGTTCTTCCCTCTTGCAACTTCTCACCTTTGAAACTCTTTGCATTCAGGACTTTTCACCTCAAACAGTAATCATGCTCAACCATCCAAAACAAAACAAAACCCTTGGCCTTCATAACTAGCCTAATATCATTATCTCAAACTTCAAAGACAATATCCATCTTTGTACATATTGGAGAGATCCCTCTCCGGATTCAGGAGGGCTAGATCCTAGAATCCCAAATTTGGTTGAAACGATGTTGTTTCTATGATTGGACTTTGCTAATCTTACTAATTACAAATTCCTAACATTTATGGTGACTCCACTGGGGAGCTGAGTTCTTTTCATTTTAAATACTGCTAATACTCAGAGTACCCCTGATATCTTTAGATTGGTACATGGTGGTGGACCATAAAAGTTTTTACCTCTGAAAAGAGCTAAAAACATCCACCTGGCGACTCCACACTCTGAAACTCCCAGAAGACCAAATGACTCCACTGGTAGAAGACCCTGAACTGATTGACCAGACATAGTGACCTCTTTCTTGATCTACAATTATGATTCCAAGAATACAACGAAGATATGCCCCAATGAGTAGAGATCATATCCCTGGGTTTCCACATAAGATGCCCCAGGTGAATTGGGATGACAACCTGCCTCTTTTTCAAGGCGAAAAGTTTGATGACCCTCTATTACATCTCATCAAATTTTATATACATGTTTGGAGGTTGAAAGTTGAATGGCATGAAGACTGCCTAATGAAAATGTTCATGTTAACATTAGAACGAAAAGCTAGGGATTGGTATGAATGCTTAAGATCTAGTAGTTTTTTTTCTTTAAGAGACCTTGAATATGTGTTCTATGAGAACTATGAAGAAAATTCTACGTCATTATCATGGGGTTAGGGAGTGCGGTTGTCTTGAGGGGGAAGGGGGCTTGTTGCTCTTGTTGCGACACATTGTGCATTGGGTTGGCTTTTAGCCATTTCTCGTGGGGGTGAAATTTTTTGGTAACACACGGAAACGACTCAGCAACGGATA
>CM076583.1:1080052665-1080080165 GCA_034641835.2 Pinus albicaulis
TTGTAATCTTAGAATTTTGGAGTATGTAATCTTAGAAGCTTAGAGTTGGTTTGTAATGGAGATTTTCAAATAAAGGATTCATACTTCGATTTTGCCTCTACATATGAGTCTCCATTGAAGTGGTGTGCTTGTGGAGTTATGGAGGGCCCCCATGGCCTCACTTGCATGCTTATTTGCTTACTTTAGGTATAATTTAATTTATGTTTTTGTTTCATTTTAGCTTTCAAGTTTTTGTTAAATAATCTAATATTGGAAGGATCTTATTTGAAAGTGTTTTTGTAAGAGAACCATAAGATATCATACAATTATTAGATTTAGGTTTATTTCATTTCAGTTTTTAAGCTTTGTTAAATGTTCTAATATTGGAAGAGTCTTATTTGAAAGTGTTCTTGTAAGGGAATTGTAAGACCTCATACAATTATTAGATCTAGGTTTATTTCATTTCATCTTTTAAGTTCTTATTAGATGTTCTAATGTTGGAAGAGATCTTGTAGAATATGTTCTTGTAAGAGAACTATAGATCTCAAACAATTGTTAGATCTAGGTTTGATTAGTTATTGAAAGAGATCTTAATGAATATGTTCTTGTAAGGGGAATTTAAGATCTTGGACAAATTAGGAATCTTTCTAGATCTATATATTTTAGATAAGCACTTCTAAGTTTACCTTCCCGGGTTGACATTAAATTAAACTCTAATTGACATCATCAATTAGAACCACACATTTTGGCGCCGTTGCCGGGGATTTTTAGTTATAATATATGTTAATGTTTGTTATTATAGTTATATTAATATATTAATATAATTATAATTTGTTATGTTTTTTATTATAATTTGTTGTATATATTTAATATTTGTTATGTTGTAATTAATATAGTTGAAAATTTTTATTTTATTTATTTAATTGAAATTTGTTGTATATAATTTTTTATGTATTAATATATTGTTTTATATTAATGTTATGTATGTTATGTTTTCATTTAAAAAAAATAATAATTAAAATAAAAAAATTGTTATGTTTTGTGACACTTCTTGTTTTGAGGGATTTAAAAAGTGAACATTGGCATATGAAGGATATTGGCATTTTATAAAACAAGATTTTGGTGGTATGAAAATTAAGAGAATCATGAGAATTACAAGAACTGATTGAAAGCGCAAGAGTTGGTACAAGTGAAAAAAAAAAAAAAAATTCCACAAAATTCATGCAGGTCTAAAAATAAATAATGGAACACTTGAAAACAAATTTTGAGGATCGATTTATCACACATTTGGAGGATTCTATGGATGATGATTATCTTGTTTCAATAGCTTCAAGTTGGCATTAAACTCATAACATATTCTTGTTGAATGCTTTTATATGACATACTAATATGCACAACACAGCAGATCTTTCTAATGCCAATCTTTTTGCCGAGCATATTTCATCTCACACAAACAGGGAGTATTACTTTTCATGGTTATTTTTAAAGAATGGATTGATTTTAATATCATTATTAAGTCAATTTCAACACCTTTGATTGTCCTTAACATGTTTTATTTGGTATGAAATTTTTGCGTAAGAATCATGAAGGAACTGACCATTTCTTCTAGAGCACACTTATGTTTTCTTTGTACCAAGTTTTTTTTTTACAGGTTACAGAATAATCAAGTATTCATTAAGGAGATTAAATTGTGTGCACAATTGGTCTTCAAACGAATAAATTCATGAAAAACCATAAAGACAAATCCATGTTCACAACCACAACCTTACACCTCCCTTTTTGCAAAATATTTTGAATTCCACCAATTGTCAAACCATGAAGCATACCATTTCCATGTCCATTTTTCACAGCAAGAGTTCTTCTCCATTCACCATGCATTTCCTTTCATCTATTCCTAACTCATCAATAAAAGCCATTTTCCATTTCCATTTCCCTTTTCATACCATTTTTCATTTCCGCCAATAAAGCCCTGCTTCTATGTATATCATTGACTCAAAGTCCTAGAGTCTAATTATCTTTGTAAAAAAACCTAGAGGCTTGCATGCCCTAATGGAAAGTACTCTTGCAAATGAACAATGGGAGTACATTAATATCCCTTGTTCGTTGGATCTTGTAGGTGACTCGACCACAACAAACATATTCTTACCTACAAAGATGTGTTAGGCATCTTGACTCCCATTGGAATCAATGGTGGGAGCTCTCATGTTGACTAGTGGCATTCATTAATGGCCACTAAGCCAACAAATTCTTACTATGTTCGACACCAACACATTTAATCACATAGTAATATTTGTGCCATCGACCGTTGAAGACTTGAAGACCCATATTTTGTAGCGGATGAAGCAGATTTCCGTTCATTTCTTTTTCAACTTGTCATGACTTGAGGACAAGTCAATAAATAAGGTTGGGGGGAGGAAAATGTAACTTATATATATTGTATACCTTCCAAGCCTTATAGATTTTCAGCCATATTCAGCAGACTCATTAGATTCATCAGACTATCGAGCAGCAGATACGACAATACAGATCCATCTTTCATCCACAACTTGCATAAGAAGCTTCAGATCGGAATTGCAGCAACTAAACATCCATGATTCATCCACTACTGTAGGTAAGTAAGGTATGATGTTTTCTAACCTTTAATCTTGAAATTATTTTTAGATGCTAATGTTTGGTCTCAATCTAGTCTCCTAAATTGAGTTCATTTAATTGTCAACCAAGGTTGGTAAACTGCTGAAGTGAAGTGTACTGTATGTACCTAGGTGTTTGTTTCTTAATGAGTTGTGTGTAGTGTTTTATGATGTTTTTGGTCTTTTGGTAGTTTTATGTTCACAAGTAAAATGACTAGAAAGCTAGTGAAAGGAAGCTAATGATTAAAAACAGAGTGAAACCTAATTGGTTGATGAAAAATGGTAAATGCAAATGTGATTACTAAAATAGAATCAAATCTAAACTATGGCTAAGCAAAAACAAAGATTGATAATGACTTTTAAGCAAATGATTCAAAACATAAACTCAACTTGTCAAATTCTTTCATCAAAGGTATTTTGAGAGAGCTGAGACATGGTCAACTAAGTATGCAAATCCTCCTAACTAAACAGTTAAACAACTAGCTTATAATGATGCAACATTTTATCCTTGATTAGAGATTTGTTGAAGCATATTTGGAGTAAAACATTGATACCATCATAAGATCTTCTACTCTAAGACTAGTTCCTAACTCTATTCTGCAACTTAGTTTGATAACACTACACTTCACTCAAAGGTTATAGATTTTTAAAATAGTCTTTTGAGGAAATGTTTGTTTGTGAGATGATAAGAAAGTTGCGAAGTACTTCAGGACTTAAAATAATATTGTCTTCTGTTCATATGGTTATGAATCAATTGTATATTTTAGAACAAGAAGAGGTTTGTAAATAATGAAGGATGTTTTGTTAAGCTTAAAAACTGAAGTAATCTAATATGAAGTGAATGACAACTGAATGTGGAGTGCAAATGCAATGGGTTAAGCTAAAACTGAACTTAAGATGTCACTAGTCTAAAACAGTGTTGAACTACAAGTCATTATCAAACTTAAAACAAAACAACTGAGCATGAGTTAAGTGCAATTAAACTCCGGAGTATCATAACTAGGCTATCATGCATTATTCTATGGAATTATACAGTCTATTTGTCCATCATGATTGGTATTTTGGAAGAGTTTCTTAGAAAAATCCTAACTATACAATTCAGTGCAAATGCAAACATAAAGACTGAAAGAAATGAAAAACTAAGATATCATAGCTATCTCCTACCCATCATTATGATATTTTGGAAAAGCATTTTAAGAGAAAGAACAGCTATGGTACTTAGTAAAAACACACAACTGAAGCGTTCAGGATCACAATCATGCTTAAGACATTATAAGGATTTTTTGGAAGAGTTTCTTCTTTTCCAAGAGTGCTTAGCACAAGTATAACTGTGATGGTGAACAAAAGAGATTACAATTAAATCCTACAATACTATAGCCATTTCCCATTCATTATCATAATCTTTTCGAAGAGCTTCTTCTTTTTGGAAGAGTTTTTAGAACGAGTATAACTATAGTAGCCAATGAAAAGAACTACGAATTCAACTTCAAAAACGTAAAGGCAGCTAGGATACTTATATAAATTACGCAAATAAATCCGTACAGGGAGCAGGGGCCCTCTACCACCAGACGGAATCTAACTCCAAATCAAATCAACGCTTTCAAAACAATATTGTCTGCTTCATTAAAGGAGAAATAACTTGAACAGAGAACTCTGCGTCTTCAGAAATGTAGCACAGAATCTAAGAAAAATCTAGAACAAAATCTAGACTAGCTCTCGGTTTCCCAAGTGTTTATATAACAAATGTACATAACAAGACTTGCAACAATTTCAGGATCATTGTCTTTCCTTATCAAAATCATATTAGGACTCTTGAAGTGGCAACATAAAAAGGAAAAGGACATCTGGACTAAGACAGTTCTATTAGAAGTCTGCCTTCCTAAATGTGTTGCCACGTACCAAAACCATATCCAGAATTCATTTTTTCCTTCATGGTGAGCAACGAACAATGTAGACATGACGTGGAATATACCCATATGCGATTTTTATTGAGAGGCCACCTGGAACATACCCAAACGTGAAGACAGCTGCAGAATTTCCGGTTAGCTACGGAATGTCTACATTCTGCAGCTAGTTCTGGTCAAAATGCATTACAATGACAAAAATCACAAAACTTAGCAAGTCAGTCATGTTAATCATTCTAAAAGTAATTTTAACTAAATTCATTGATCAATTGGGTCTGGAATAGCAATAGACAAAGGAAAATGAGGTAAAGTAAGATGAAATAAAGCACAATCTTGAGGCTCAACATACCCCCACTGCTGACTTCTTGCATGTCCTCATGCAACTTATCCTATAAACTCAGAGGCTTCTGCAAGAACATATAATCCTCTCCTTCTCCTTTGCCTGAAAGCTAAAGATCTTCTGGGTTTTCCAATGACAAGTTTGAACCTTAAGTTGGTAAGTGCCCTGATTAGCTTCTTGTTCCTCTTCTTCAACTTTTCATTAGCCTTTTCCACTTTGTCTATATGTAGAGATAAGGTTGAGTTCATATCAGTTTTGAGCTTGATTTGTTCCTTCAGAATTTCATTCTCATTTTTGATGTGTCTATTAAGTATTTCCAGCTCATACCTATCCCTTCTTAACACATCTATTTCGGACAGTGGAGGACTAGGGGTTCTCTCTCTACTCTCTGAAGCTTTCCTTTCCAAAGTTTCAACATAATCATAAACTTTTTGCTGAGCAGGGTCAATTTTAGGGGTTCCTTCATAAAAATCCTCTTCAACATCTTCTTCAATAGATGTTTCCTCATCTTATATATTTATCACCCCTGTTTGTTTGATCTGAGTTTTCCTTAGTTTCCCCTTTAGTCTATGGCTTCTTCTTGGCTGGGAAGATCCCTCTCCTCTCTCTGTGGCAGATTTCCTAATTACCTTCTCTTTCTTAAGTTGTCTCTTGATTTGAGTCAACTTCTCTGAGATGATTTCCTCACTACTTTCTTGGACTGTTTTGTCAATTTCAATTTTTGAAGCTCTCCATTTTCTGCTTCTCCTTGTAGGCTGTTGTTCAGGCGAGGGTTCTTTTGGCTCTTCATAATGATTTCTTATCAAGAAATTATCCCATGTATCATTTGTTTTGGCTAAATGGTGTTCAATTAAAATCTTCACCAAGCCATGATGGTATAGAATTGTCTCTAAAAATTGAACCCTTCTTTGAACACAGGAAGCCATCTTTTTCAAAATTTGAAGCAAGAAATAGGGTAGGTTTAAGTCTTCCCCCAGAAAATGCATTATCAGTCTAATGTGGTAAACATAAAATGTGCCATATCTACCCTCACATGTAATAATTTTTTGCAGAATAAGTAGTATGTTTCTCCATTTATTTTTCAATGCAGAACTTGGAATTCCTTTCTTAAACATAGTGACATCCATACCTGGTGATTTTAGAATTTGCTTCCAGGATTCATTGTGGAATTCTCTATTTTTGAACCATCTCTCTCCATTTCTAAGCAATCCTGTAGCTTCTACAATGAAAACCTCATTGACTGTGAATTTAACATCTCCCACTTCAAATTCAGCTCCTTGAAATGATCTTGCAAATGTTTTAGTGACTTCTTTGTGGAAGCCATTAAATTTCTCCAGAAATTGTAGCCATCCTACTTGTTGCAACATTTCTTTACATTGAGGGTAGCCTTCCAGGTATTTTGTACCCATTGGTTTAGTTCTTACAATAAGACCCATAATTTCTTCTTCAATTTTCAAGTCAATACTCTTTCTGCCCACTGAAACAATAACTTTCACCTTCGAATTAATATGCCTCTGACTCTTGGTGATAATGGCTTCAAACTTCGGACTGATATGCCTCTGGTTGACAGTGAAACTTTGGACTGATATGCCTCTGGTTGACAGTGACAACAACTTCAAATTCTACTCTGATATACCTCTTTCTCTCGGTGGCAAATGGCTTCAAATTCCCACACTGCTATACCTCTGTCTCTCAGTGGCAAATGGCTTCAAATTCCCACACTGCTATACCTTTGTCTCTTGGTGGAAAATGGCTTCAAATTAAACACTACTATACCTCTGCGTTTACAGTGATAATGCTCAATCTCTGCTCACAGTGATAGTGCTATGATATTCAAACTGATATACCCTTTGCTCTGCTCACGGTGAGAAGGATATCTCCGTTTTGCGGAATGAAGGGCCGGCTACAGAATGGAGTGATGGAAGTAGTTACGGAATGAGGTAATGGATTGAGGTGGAGGAAATGAATTAATGATTGAAAAGACGGTGGATATTTTTACAACGGAAAAGAAAATCATCATTGAATGATTTGGTTGGGTGACGTGAGGAATTCAAACACTTCAGCCATTTTAACCGCTTAAATGATGTCGGGTATAGAATTTGAAATGAGAGATTTTAATCCAAAGTTTGTGGAGGGTATTTTGGACATGATCAATAAAAATAATTAAAATAACATTTTCGAATGATTCATAACTAAAACTATGCTAAAATATATGAAATGCCATTATAATGAAAAATTGTTACCTCTGCTTTCATTTACTTTTTGTGGTCTTTGTCTTCTTTGTTCTCCTTTGGAAGAGTCTTCATAATCTTTCTTGATTCTTCTTATTCATGGATACACTGGATCTTTTGTTGCAATTCAAATGTCTGCTGATCAATGCCTTCAGGATTTGTAGCTGCGGAATGACTGGCTAGCTGCAGAAAGTCTGATCAGCTGCAGAATGTCTGTTAAGCTGCAGAATGTACCTGTAGAGCATTTTAATCATGGAATGGAGTGGTTTGGGATATAAGTGAGATGTTATATGGCATGAATGAAGATGGATGATAAGACATGATATGTATGAAGTGGATGATGAAATGGAATGGATTTAGTTTATGAAATGGAGTGGAAGAACATAAGAACTGCCTTGCAATCCATGACATTTGTTATTCATTTGCAGCAAGACATCAAAATTTAAATTTTGACATGGAAATGAGGTGGATGGAGTATGGAATGAGATGAATGGAATGAAGTAAAGTATGAATGAATGAATGAAATGGAGTATGGATGGGTAAGTGAATGAAATGGAATGAAATGAGATGGATCATAAGTACAATGGATCTGAACTTATGATTTTGTAACAGCTGCTTGCAAAAACAAAATGGAAAAGTTAGAGTGTCAGAGAGACTCTGATTTTCACCCTATCTTTTCTGTATAAACATGCCAATCAATGATTGGTTTTCATGTTTATACTTTTATTTTTTATTTTTTATTTTTTATTTTTTTATTTTTATTTTTATTTTTTATTTTTATTTTTTTATTTTTTTTCAAAGAGAAATGCTTCAGAAAATTTAATCAAGTTGATGAAGAAGAGAGATTCTTCTTCATTAACTTCACATCACTGCTTTCTTGGAACTTCTTGACAAATTCTTCTCTTGAGAGTGGTTTGTGATATAGCTTCAATCTATGACCATTCACAAGAAAAGTGACCTCTTCTTCATCTATTGTCCTGATTTTTACTGCTCCATTGTCAAACATTTCAACAATTTCATATGGCCCAAGCCAATGTGTTTGAAATTTACCTTGAAAATCCTTGAATTTTGAATCAAACAAGAGAGCCCAGTCACCTTCTTTGAATTTCTTCTCTTTGATGTACTTGTCATGCCATCTAGCCCTTTGTTGTTGGACTAGACTTGTTTTCTGAATTGCATCTTATCTGATCTCATCCAATTCATTAATCTGCTCATGTCTATGCTTTTGTGCCTCCGTCAAATCAAGTCCTAGCTGAACTGCCATTTTGAAAGTTTGAATCTGGAACTCTATGGGAAACAAAACTTGCTTTCCATAAACAAGCTCATAAGGAGTATGGCCTGTTGTGTTTCTCCATGTAGTTCTATAGGCCCACAAGGCTTCAGGAAGCCTATCTACCCAATATCTTCTATGTAAATGAACAGTCTTTGTTAGGATTCCTTCAATGACTTTGTTAGTAGATTCCACTTGACCATTTGCTTGTGGATGATAAGGAGTAGATTTTCTATGCCTGATTTTGTACCTCTCCATTATTTTGTCCACTAGCCTTGATGTAAATTGAGCTCCTTGATCTGTAACAATTTCCCTTGGGACACCAAAACGAGTAAAAATATCCTCAATAAGAAAAGTAACTACATATGCTTCATTAGCAACAAGTAATGGCTTAGCTTCTACCCATTTAGTAACATAATCAGTGCAAACTAATATATATTTCTTTTGTCTTGATGGAGGACTAATAGGTCCTACAAAATCCAAAGCCCATTTTTCAAAAGGTTCAATATGTACCTGAGGTTGTAATGGCATCTCACCCGAAGGAGAAGGTTTCCCTACCCTTTGGCAACTGTCACACCTTTTGACATACTCCTTAGCATCTTTAAACAAGGATGGCCAATAATATCCTAAATTAAGGATCTTATAGGTTGTCCTCTTATCTGCAAAGTGTCCGCCACAAGGTTCATCATGATATGCCTTGAGAATCTCAGGCATCTCATCTTCACGAACACACCTTCTAATGATCAAATATGGACCTGTCTTGTACAACTCATTAGCAACCCATGAATATTTTGCACTATCACAAATGATTTTTCTTTTATCCCTTGCATTCATAATTGAAGGAAATTTTCCTAAAACTAAATAATTAGCAATATCAGCAAACCATGGAGTTTGAGTAGAGATTGCAAAAAGATATTCATCAGGAAATTGATCTTCAACTAGAGTGTCATCTTTGATATTTTGGAGTCTAGATAGGAAATCATCTACTGTGTTTTGTTTTCCAGGCCTATCTAGAATGGTAATGTTGAATTCTTGTAAGAGCAATAACCATCTTATAACTCTGCCATTAGTAATGGATTTGTTCATTAAGTATCTAATTGCAGAATGATCAGTGTGAAAAAAAGTTTCATAGCCTGTTATATAGTGTCTAAATTTGTTTATGGCATGAACAACAGCTAAAAACTCTTTTTCAGTTACAGTATAGTTTAACTCTGCAGGAGTCAAATTTTTACTGGTGTAATAGATGGCATAGGGAATCAATTCTTTCTGCCCCAATACTGCTCCTAGAGTTGTATCGGAGGCATCTGTGGAGATATGAAAAGGTAACTTCCAGTTAGGTCCCCTTAATATAGGTGCTTCAGAAATTTTGGTTTTCAGGGTTTCAAAAGCTAACTGGAAATCAGAAGTCCATTTGAATTCACAATATTTGGTGAGTAATTTGAAGAGTGGAGATGCTATTTTGGTGAAGTTTTCTATAAATCTCCGATAATATCCTGTAAATCCTAGAAAACTTCTAACATCTCTTTGAAAATTTGGAATAGATAGGTTAGAGATGACTTCAACCTTTGACTCATCAACTCTAATCCCATCCCCTGAAATGTGGTGCCCTAAAACAATACCTTCAGTAAACATCATAAAGCATTTTTCATGACTAAGTGAAAGGTTTGCTTCTTGACATATTTTTAAAACTTTTTCCAAGTTGTCTAAAGCTTCTTCAAATGAGTTTCCATAAACTGTGAAATCCTCCATGTACACCTCTACAAAATCATGTATTAGATCTGAAAAAATTCCTAGTACTGCCCTTTGGAATGTTGTAGGTGCATTACATAATCCAAATGGCAATACTCAGTAAGCATAGGTACCCCAAGGACAGGTAAATGTGGTTTTGTCTTGATCTTCAAGTGCTACTTGGATTTGATTGTAACCACTAAACCCATCTAGGAATGAGAAGTACGTTTTGCCAGCTAATGTATCTAACACTTGATCTATGAAAGGTAAGGGAAAATGGTCTTTAAGAGTAGCTTTATTTAGTTCTCGGTAGTCAACAGACACCCTCCATTTTCCATTTTTCTTTGGCACAATTACCAAAGGAGAAACCCACTGACTATCTGAAATAGGATAGATGAAATTAACATTTAACAATTTTTGCAATTCCTCTTTAACAATTTACCTAAGATTTGGATTCATCCGTCTTTGAGGTTGTCTGATTGGTTTGCAATTTTCCTCTATATAGATATGATGAGTGCAAGTCTTGGGGCTTATCCCTTTCATGTCAGTGTATTCCCATGCATATGCAGAAGAATGTCTCTGTAATACTTTGACTAACTCTTATTGTTGAGATTTTTCTAGGTTCTTGTTTATGTTCAAAGTTTTACCTGGAAAAATCTCTCTTGTAGAGCTACCAAATTTGTCCATAGAATGAAGAGACATCTGCCTTGATGACAAAAAATCAATATTGGATCCCTCTTGAAATGATTCATGTTTGTGTTCTGGAGAGGATTCAAAATTTTCTAGAGTATTCAGAATTTGATTATCTTCACTAATTTCTGAAATTGTGAAGAGAGGTTGTAAATCTTCCTCATCCTCTATCCATTGAGTGTCATCTAAATCTGTAATTGTCCTAGCTAGAGGATATAAAGTGAATTTCTTAGTTGAAACTACCATCAGAGATGTACATATCACCGGATCTACAACTAATAAAAGCATCACCTATAGCCAAACAAGGTCTTCCTAATATACACAGATGGCCTCCTAGATTATTCTTAGGAGTTAGGATCATGAAATCCACTGGTACTCCCAAGAATCTAGGGACACCGGAATGTCTTCTAGTACCCCATCTTGTTTGATCACTGCATCTATCTCGCTAATTGTAATAGTGTGGGTGTAAAGAGAAGATTAGGAAGTCTCCAGCTTTATCCATGATTTGTCTACTCATGATATTGATTGCTGCTCCTAAATCAATGAGTGTGTTCTCGAATTTCAATTCCATTGATGTGAATTTTGACAACTGGGTTTCGTCAAGATACTTTGGAATAGCAATCTTTCCCATCATAATGTCCTGCTATTTTTCCCTGCTAGTTGAATTTTCTTTGTTTCTCTTATTCTTTTTCTTGGTTGTCTTCATACTCAAATCCTTTATTGTTTTGGCTTAAATTGGGATTTCCTTGATGGCTTGCAATAATGGAATTTTAATGCAAACATTTCTCAATTCATCTAAGAAATCATAATTAGGCACCATGATTTGTTTTTCTACACCTCTATCAATTTGTAATCTTTCCGGAAAGGGAGGTATAGAAGTAGATGTAGATGGTTGCTCTAATACAGGAGTTGAATTTATTGGATCTTTTTGTTTTAATTTTTCAGTGTTTGGGTCTTGAAAGGATGTGTCTTCCTCAAGACTTTTATTCACCCATAGAGAGTCTTCCTCAGAGTTATCTTGTTCTTGTATAATCACAGAAGGTTTCCTCTTTTCAAGTATTCTTCTAGACCTAAGTTGAACATCACTAAGGTCTAGAGGAGTAATTAAATAAGTTGGAAACTATTGGCCTTCTATCATGTATGTATTCTGAGGATTTTTATTATTGGGGTTTGGTATGGGTTGAGCAGGCAATTGATTTGATTTTTGAGGAAATGGTAATGGGAGTGGTTGATTTTGATGTGGCTGGTTCTGATGATGTTGCTGAGGATTTTGTTGAAAATTTTGTTGAGGATTTTGAGGATAAAAATGTGGGTATGGTGGATAGGATGGTGGATACTGATAGTATGGAGAGTATCTTCCATAGGGACTTTGTGTTCCTTGTGCCCAAGATTGAGATTGATTTTGAAATTGGGGCCAAGGTTGCTGCTAAGAATTCCAAGGTGGAGGTTGATTATACATTTGATCATGGAATCCTTGTGTTTGAGGTCCCTGCCAAGGTCTTCTAGATACAAAATTGAGAGACTCTGTGGAATCTGTAGGAGTTTCCTCCTGA
This sequence comes from Pinus albicaulis, assembly GCA_034641835.2. Taxonomy (NCBI): domain Eukaryota; kingdom Viridiplantae; phylum Streptophyta; class Pinopsida; order Pinales; family Pinaceae; genus Pinus; species Pinus albicaulis. The sequence goes on from CM076583.1 coordinate 1,080,064,991, forward strand.
AAGATAGCTTTGAGACCCAGAAGAGAAGGACAATTCTTGGTCTCATGTTTTTCAGAACAAATGACACAGGTTTCTACAACTTTTACATCCAAAGGACACTCTCTCAAGGCATGTTTCTTTCTACATTTGGGACAAAAGATTGCCAAGGCATCAGATTCAGCCTTTTGCTTGTTTTTTATCTTAAGGGTGTCTATTTGTTCACTAAGACTCCCTAAGATGTCAGATTTAAAATCATCAAGCATGTGTCCTATTTCTGATCTACTTACTGTCCCAGAAGCAGACTTACTTGCCCTTGCAAGAGCAGGATCTCTTGGACCTTTGACAGTTTAGATTTCCCTCTTGAAAGGTTGATACATAACTCAGATATTTCAGGTAATGTGAGTTGTGATATATCCCCTTTTCCCATCATGTTAAGGACATCCAACCATTCATCCCTAATTGTTTTCAACAAAAGAGCTTTTAAAGTGTCTTGATCTAGGTTTTCCATTTTTGCCCTTTTGATGTTGTAATTAAATCTCTCCAACAAATCTTCCAAATTTTCATCTTCTTTTTGTAACATCTTAAACACTTCTTCCTTATGATTAACCGGCATACAATAATCCAAATATCTCTCTAGAAATTCTTGTTTCATGTCTTCCCATGTTCTAATAGAACTGCTGATCAGACTCATAAACCACTTCAATGCTGCTCCTTTCAAGGTTGAAGGAAATAATTTCAGTTTTTTAGCATCTTGTAAGTAGTCATAAGTTCTACACAGAACTTCGAATTCAAATAGGAAGGTTTCATGATCTTTATTTTTAAGTCCATATAAGTTTGGAAGGACAGAGGGTGAAATGTTTTTCATGGTTGTATTTGTTTCTTCATCAATTATAGGGAACCCAAAAGAGCTTCCTATTTCTCTTCTACCTCTTCCTCCATCTGCACCTCTACCTCCTTCTCCTCTACCTCCTTCTCCTCTACCTCTACCTCTACCTCCAAATAGTGTGTGTTCTCCATTGAAGACTCCTCCTCCTCCTTCTTCTGCCATAGTTGACTCTCCTTTGGAAGTAGAAAAGTTTGTGTCCCTACCAGGAGTCTTTAGATATTCTTCTATGGCAGGTTCATTGGATGAAGTGGAAGGTTTCTCTAATGGGATATCTGATTTCATGTCTTCTAGAAGTCCAGGATCAGTAAAGGATGGAATATGGGTTTGATTTGAAGGTGTACTAGCTCTAGATCTAGATGAAACAAGTGGTGTTCTAGAAATCAAACTTCTGCCTCTGTTGCTTATAAATCTTCCCCTTGAATCTCTCTCCCTATGCATATAATTGTTTTTGGATGCTAAGAAACAAAGGTTACCTAGTTTTCACTTCCCCGGCAGCGGCGCCAAAATGTTTTGTCTCAATATAGTCTCCTAAATTGAGTTCATTTAATTGTCAACCAGGGTTGGTAAACTGCTGAAGTGAAGTGTACTGTATGTACCTAGGTGTTTGTTTCTTAATGCATTGTGTGTAGTGTTTTATGATATTTTTGGTCTTTTGTGATGATTTATGATGTTTTTGGTCTTTTGGTAGTTTTATGTTCACAAGGAAAATGACTAGAAAGCTAGTGAAAGGAAGCTAATGATTAAAAACAGAGTGAAACCTAATTGGTTGATGAAAAATGGTAAATGAAAATGTGATTACTAAAACAGAATCAAATCTAAACTATGACTAAGAAAAAACAAAGCTTGATAATGAATTTTAAGCAAATGATTCAAAACATAAACTCAACTTGTCAAATTCTTTCATCAAAGGTATTTTGAGAGAGAGCTGAGACATGGTCAACTAAGTATGCAAATCCTCCTAACTAAACAGTTAAACAACTAACTTATAATGATGCAAAATTTTATCCTTGATTAGAGATTTGTTGAAGCATATTTGGAGTAAAACATTGATACCATCATAAGATCTTCTACTCTAAGACTAGTTCCTAACTCTATTCTGCAACTTAGTTTGATAACACTACACTTCACTCAAAGGTTATAGATTTTTAAAATAGTATTTTGAGGAAATGTTTGTTTGTGAGATGATAAGGAAGTTGCAGAAGTACTTCAGGCCTTAAAATGATATTGTCTTCTGTTCATATGGTTATGAATCAATTGTAGATTTTAGAACAAGAAGAGGTTTGTAAATAATGAAGGCTGTTTTGTTAAGCTTAACAACTGAAGTAATTTAATATGCAGTGAATGACAACTGAATGTGGAGTGCAAATGCAATGAATTAAGCTAAAACTGAACTTAAGATGTCACTAATCTAAAACAGTGCTGAACTAACAAGTCATTATCAAACTTAAAAACAAAATAACTGAGCATGAGTTAAGTGCAATTAAACTCCGGAGTATCCTAACTAGGCTATCATGCATTATTCTATGGAATTATACAGTCTGTTTGTCCATCATGATTGGTATTTTGGAAGAGTTTCTTAGAACAATCCTAACTGTACAATTCAGTGAAAATGCAAACATAAAGACTGAAAGCAATGAAAAACTAAGATATCATAGCTATCTCCTACCCATCATTATGATATTTTGGAAGAGCATTTTAATAGCAAGAACAACTATGGTACTTAGTGAAAACACAGAACTGAAACGTTCAAGATCACAATCATGCTTAAGAAATTATAAGGATTTTTTGGAAGAGTTTCTTCTTTTGGAAGAGTGCTTAGCATAAGTATAACTGTGATGGTGAACAAAAGAGATTACAATTAAATCCTACAATACTATAGCCATTTCCCATTCATTATCATAATCTTTTGGAAGAGCTTCTTCTTTTGGAAGAGTTTTTAGAACGAGTATAACTATAGTAGCTAATGAAAACAACTACGAATTCAACTTCAAAAACGTAAAGGTAGCTAGGATACTTATCTAAATTACGCAAATAAATCTGTACAGGGGGCAGGGGCCCTCTACCACCAGACGGAATCTAACTCCAAATCAAATCAACGCTTTCAAAACAACACTGTCTGCTTCATTAAAAGAGAAATAACTTGAACAGAGCAATCTGCGTCTTCAGAAATGTAGCACAGAATCTAAGCAAAATCTAGAATAAAATCTAGCCTAGTTCTCGGTTTCCCAAGTGTTTATATAACAAATGTACATAACAAGACTTGCAACAATTCCAGGATCATTGTCTTTCCTTATCGAAATCACATTAGGACTCTTGAAGTGGCAACGTAAAAAGGAAAAGGACATCTAGACTAAGACAGTCCTATTAGAAGTCTGCCTTCCTAAATGTGTTCCCACGTACCAAAACCATATCCAGAATTCGGTTTTTCCTTCATGGTGAGCAATGAACAATGTAGACATGACGTGGAATATACCCATATGCGGTTTTTCTTGAGAGGCCACCTGGAACATACCCAAATGTGAAGACAGCTGCAGAATTTCCGGTTAGCTACGGAATGTCTGCATTCTGTAGCTAGTTCCGATCAAAATGCATTACAATGACAAAAATCACAAAACTTAGCAAGTCAGTCATGTTAATCATTCTAAAAGTAATTTTAACTAAATTCATTGATCAATTGGGTTTGGAATAGCAATATACAAAGGAAAATGAGGTAAAGTAAGATGAAAGAAAGCACAATCTTGAGGCTCAAGAGCTAAAATGATGATATTTGGAAAATATTCCACTATTTCACTATTCCCTTTCTCATTAAAAAATTTCCAAAAACCATTAGTTGGGGAGGGGGGAATTTCACACTTCACACTTCATTTTTTTTCCCTCATTCATATTACATCTTAACCCACATAGTTTTCCCACAATAAAACTACTACAAAATGAGCATATTAAATGACTTTTTAAAATGATTGATCTCAACAAAGTAAATAATGATTGTAAACACAAGAACCAATCATTAAACAAAGATCTCAACAAAGTAAATAATGATTGTAACACAAGAACCAATCATTAAAAGATGAAAATGCTTTGCAAAAATAAAAGTTATCCAAAGAAGTGCAAAGTTAAAAAGAAGTCCATGATTGAAAGATGTTTGTTACACAAGAACCAAACATCTTGTAAAAGGAAGCTCATCTAAGAATTAAATCAAATAAGTCATTTTAGTAGCTTGCATGAGGACATGCAAGAGCTTCATTTGGGGAGTATGTTTGGGTTTCAAAATGTCACTCATTACCATACATTTTTCACCTATGCTTCCATTTTATCACCCATTATTCACCACCATGTCACTTCATTTTCCCTATTATTCACCATTAATGGGTCTAATTTATATTTTCCAAATATTATTTATTTTTAAGCATTTTTGAGAGAAATTCTTGATTAAATATTAGAAAATAGTATATTTTACATTATATATGGAAAGTGGGTTGTTTTTGTGACATGTGTAGGTGCTAAGGAAGCTTCCAAGACACCTTTATGTGGCCTTGAAGGATCAAATTCGAATTTGAGAAGATAAACCTCATGGAGAAGATTATGATCTCATGGAGAAGATCAAGGAAAAAAGGGGTTATGTGTCTAGATGGTTGAGAGATGTATGGAACTAAAAGAGAGATTAGCGGATGATCATTATGAGTTTGTTACTCATCCCATTGTATAAATAGGAGTACAATCTCCTCCATTTGTAATGTTGAAGTTTTTGTAATATTGTAATCTTGAAGTTTTGTAATCTTAGAATTTTGGAGTATGTAATCTTAGAAGCTTAGAGTTGGTTTGTAATGGAGATTTTCAAATAAAGGATCCATACTTAAATTTTTCTTCTACATTTGAGTCTCCATTGAAGTGGTGTGCTTGTGGAGTTATGGAGGGCCCCCATGGCCTCACTTGCACGCTTATTTGCTTACTTTAGGTATAATTTAATTTATGTTTTTGTTTCATTTTAGCTTTCAAGTTTTTGTTAAATAATCTAATATTGGAAGGATCTTATTTGAAAGTGTTTTTTTAAGAGAACCATAAGATCTCATACAATTATTAGATTTAGGTTTGTTTCATTTCAGTTTTTAAGCTTTGTTAAATGTTCTAATATTGGAAGAGTCTTATTTGAAAGTGTTCTTGTAAGAGAATTGTAAGACCTCATACAATTATTAGATCTAGGTTTATTTCATTTCAGCTTTTAAGTTCTTATTAGATGTTCTAATGTTGGAAGAGATCTTGTAGAATATTTTCTTGTAAGAGAACTATAGATCTCAAACAATTGTTAGATATAGGTTTGATTAGTTATTGAAAGAGATCTTAATGAATATGATCTTGTAAGGGGACTTTAAGATCTTGGACAAATTAGGAATCTTTCTAGATCTATATATTTTAGATAAGCACTTCTAAGTTTACCTTCCCAGGTTGACATTAAATTAAACTCTAATTGACATCATCAATTAGAACCACACAGGGTTCCATGCCGTAGCATGACAGAAACTGCCACCCAAGTATGGGGAACTTTGAGTTTCCATGTCACGGGGTGATGGAAACCGCCGCCCGGGGTCTGCGGAGCCCGGGGGTTCCCATTTTTTGCGGCACGACGGATACCACCCAATTCTGGGAAACTCGAGGATTTCCACGTCCCGCCATGAAATAAACCATGGCCTCGGTGTGGGGAGCTCAGGTTTCCATGTCGCGGCACGACGGAGAACCGCCCAAGCCTGCGGAACTTTGGGGCTTCTGTTTCGTGGCACGAGGGAAACCGCCTAGTTTTGGGAACCTTGTGGTTTCCATCTCCCGCCGTGACAAAAACCACGCCCCTGGTGAGGGTAACTTGGGTTTCCATGTCGCATCACGATCGTAATCACCCAAGTTTATGGAACTCGTGGTTTCCGTTGCCCGACACGTCAAAGAACCACCCAAGTCTGGCGAACTTGGGGCTTCCATTTCGAGGCGCGATGGAAACCGCTCCCCTGGTCTGTCTCCAGAACTTGGGGTTTTTGCACCTCGTCACAAGGGAAGCCTTCCAAGTGCGAGGAAGGTTGGGTTTTGTAAGGCCCCAAGAATTCATGAGGCGCATTCAGGGTAATGGGCACACCCATCAGGCATTTGGACGGTGTTCGTGTGCCATGTGATGTTACGGGCGAACCGTCACACAGTAACCACGCAGCGCGGGTGTGTGGCGGCGAGCGGCACGGGTGCGTCGCACATAGCTGGCAGTGGCGTTGGAAAAAGTGACGTTATAGGCAAAACTTCACACCGTAGCCGGAGTCATAAAATCGACGCATGAGTTGAGCGGCCGATGCTACATGAGTGGGCAGACACCTGAATAATGGGGGTCCGTTTGGGTCCACCAAGTGACCCACGACACGCACACATGATACGCATATTAATACGGCATGTGGATGATGGAGAAGTCATTCAACCAATGATCAAGCAAGCATATGAGTGCAAGCACATTGGAGCACCACGAGCTAAGCCAACATCTTGTTGGTGAAGGAAACACGGTGGTGGTGAACGCTGGTCGAGTCAGGTTGTTGACGTGTAGGGCGTGCGGAATTCCTTTGCAGGGCATTTGCATCACAGGATGGGTCGAGTCGGGAAGCGCCCGGGTCAAGTCATGCGACAAACATGCAGGGTGTGCGGAACTTCTCCGCAGGGCATCCACAGTGCAAGGTCGGATCGGGCAGGGCGTCCGCACGGTCTAAGCTTCAGTTTAGAGGTCGTTCTGAAGGAATCGTGAGTCAGAATTGAGTGTTGAAAGTTGAAGCAGGTGCGTATTGATGGGACAGAGCTAACCACATAGCTAGGGAGTGAATTGGACACATGGAGAGCTCGCGGGGAGGTCTGAAATCATTTGTAGTGCCGACCTGAGTGACTCGGCAGCACTTGGGCAGTTTTATGCAGGATTTTCCATAGGTGAATTCTAATGTTGTAAATGATTGTTGTTGTCAAGCATTGTAAGCTTGGACAAAAAGTGACTTGCTTTGCCAAAGAGAGAAAGGGGTATTTTGCTGGATTGGAACTTATACTGTATTTTATATTTATGAAACATATTATCGGGCAGACCCATTATTAACTGGGAGTTGCCCCTCCCTTGTACGTATGGGCGTACACTGTGCATATGATGATGATGTTTATGTTTACTGCACATTGAAAGAACATTTGATTAAATAATTTAACAAGTGTTGCCAAAGGTGTAGTCTACATACTTGAGTATTACTAAAAGGAGAAGTACGGTAGTGCCACACCCCATCTATAGCATGGTTGAAATATCACCAAAGGTCTAGGGGTGTGACAAGTTTCCTCGCCCCACCATGACGACAGTCGCCCAACTGTGTGAAATCTAAGGTTTCCATGTCCCTGCTCAATGGACACCAAGCAATTATACATCCGTTGCGACGGAAACTGCCCCTGTAAGACCCATGAGCCGAGGATGACGATGGAGGGAATTGGAAGCGTTCGGTGGACGTGCAACGAACAACGAAAACCACGACGAAAGGTCAGACGGGCGCGCCGACGGACAAAAACATCATTCGGCTATTATGCGACGTTATTGTGGTGACCATGGGATGTTTAGGAGCAACGTGCATAAACGCGTCCAAAAATGGCTGTGCGTTGGCTTGGAGGCTTATAGGCTGGCCATGGTGGCAAGACGATGTTAAGGAGGAAATGTCACGTCGTAACCAAGGCTTTATGGGCGTTTAGTGGGTCGGCCTTATATGGGTAAAGCCCCACCCATGGAAGCAATGTGTGGGCGAAGGCACATACAAAAGTAGGATGTGCGATGGATGATAAAGGAAAGCAAGAAGGACATCAACATCTTGTTGATTCCACCTTTGGCAAGCTAATGCGTGAGCTATAGCGAAGGTCGAGGGTGGAGGGCAAAGCCGCAGCAGGGAAATGAAGTCTGGGTCGAGTCGGGTAAAAACACATTCGGCATTCACCCGCGGGTCGAGTCGAGTTCCTTCCAGAGGATGCATACGGTGCAGTGTTTGGTGCATGGTTGAGTCGGGTTCCTTCCACAGGACGCGTGCAGAATAGTGTTCAGGGCGAGCGCGTTCAGGTTGAGTCGGGTTCGTGCAGCGCGCCCGCATTCAGGACGCGCAGAACAGTGTTCGAAGGCGCAGAGTTCTTTCAGTAGGGTCGGGTCAGGTCGAATGCGACCCGAACGCGTTCAAGAAATGCGTACATACCATGACCCCGGTGACCCGCGTGCAGAAACGCGTTCAGGGCGTCGAGGGCGTCTGTGACCTGGGTGACCCACTCAAACCATAATTCGTACAGGCTTCAGAGACATGTTTTAAAAGGGAATTTTTGGGTTCCTTTGGATTTTTTTCATTGTTGGGAAGTTTTTAAGGCTAGAAAAAGGTACAAGCACATTTGGAAAGAAGAATAAAATGGTTTATGGATGCTTGGTTGTATAATTATTGTAGATTGTACATATTTATTGAAGCATAATATCAGGCAGACTTATTAACGAGATTTTCCCCTACCTTGAATGTATGGGTGTTCATGTGGTTTGATATTGATGCTTATTGTTGTTTTATTTCTACACAAGAACACTTTGGAAGATTAATTAAACAAGTGTTGAGTTAGGCGTAGTCTACTTATTGAGTATTTGAAAAGAGAAAAATAAGGTAGTGCTGCACCCGTCTATAGAGTGGTTGGGAGACTACCACAGGTATAGGGGCGTGACAGTTGGTATCATAGCTACATTTTCGTGGCTTTTTTATTATTGAGCAGGGATACAGTTGTAGTGTTGTAGGTGGTATTGAAGCTTGATGGATGAGTTTGTTTCATTGGAAATGAACTTCAGAGAAATTAAAGAGAAGTCGAAGGAAGTGGAAAAGGAGTTTGATGAGGCGAGTCGGACCATTGATACACTATGCAAGAGGAGGACATCTGGCATGATAAAAGATGAAATGTTTCAACTTATGAAGAAAGTGAGAATTATCTAAGCAGAAATGGACAAGGTGGAAGAAGAGCGAAGGAAGTTACTTGATAATATTCTCAAACTTAGAGACCTTGGAAAGATGAAGCATGGTGGCATGAAGCCCAATATGGCCAAACCAAAGGATGTTGTAGATGTGATTGAAGTCATGGAAGAACTTGATGAGAAAGTTGGACGAGGACCAAGCACATTACAAGCATTGATGGTGGACGATTCTCACAAGGATGTTGCAGATGTGGTAGAAGTCGAGGACGAACTTGATGAACAAGTTGGACCAGGGCCAAGCACATTGCAAGCATCGGTGATGGATGATTCTGGGGAGAATTTTGAGTATGCGGATATGATCGAGGAAGAACTCGTGGAAAAAGTTGAACCTGGACCAAGCACATTGCAAGCATTGGGGGATGAACCACATGGAAATTTTGCAGAGGTGACAATGATCGAGGAGTAACTTTATGAGCAGGCGGAACTAGGATCGGAAGCATTGCAGACATTGATGAGGACGGAGGACACTTGCTTAAAGATTCTTCATGAAGATATGACTGGTATTTCAATTGAGCATCTAGGAGATGGACCGTATGCAGGGATGGGAAAGAGGATGACTTCTTTGCCAATACCATGGAGGACCTTTCCTCGGATGACTATGATGGAACTTTTTACGTTGGAGAAGCAAGGAGCATTTCTTGTTGTAGACCTTGATAGGGAAATTTGTGACCTCGCTCTAGTAGGTTCAAATTCCCGTGACAAGGGAAAAACTTGATGATATTTGTGATAGATATGGGTCATGCTTAGCCACATAGAAATTGGCTAGGTGCCCGGCATGACTCATGGACTGCCTTGGTGGTAGGGCAAATTGTTTGGGTAGACTTCTTCATGGCACACAACCAAGAAGGAACTCTTGGTGCACCTTTAGTGGGGGAGAAGCCTTGGAGGAAGTACCCATGATGATGATCATAGAAGTGAACGAGGGCACTTAACCTGTACATTATACACATGATGGTGACTAAAGTTGAGATGAGTCTACTCTTTATGGACACACGGCCAACCAAAAGTCATGTACATTAACATGAGGGCACGGCGGGACATTATGTGGAGACATTATGCAAGTGCACTTACTAGGTGCCCACATATGAGCATCATGGAGGAGTGTCAAGAAGGAATATGCTGAGAAAAATTAATTTTTGGTGCTACATGGAGACCTTTTATAGATGGGTTGATGGATTTTTTTCACTTTGAGCAACAAGACATTGGTTGGATGAGCAGCCTATGAGCACATTCATATGACTTGCAGAGCGAGAACAACTTGTGGTGGCACTCGTGGGCAATACAAGTATGTTTGCTAGCGCTTTGGATAGGATGATGCATGGGAGTTCATGATGGAGTTGCATTTGTTGGAGGCTTTATACTACAATGATCTTGCAGTATCTGGTTCAACGAGGAGCTGAGATCGAGACTGGTCTTGATTTTATGAAAGACGGACCACTGCGAAATAATTTTCCAAGGATGTTTTCATTAATCAAGAATTAAAGTTGGGGGCTCAAAGACAATCAGATACCATCCTAGTCTCAACCATAAACGATGCCGACTAGGGATCGACAGATGTTGCTCTAAGGACTCCGCCAACACCTTCTGAGAAATTAGAGTGTTTGAGTTCCAGGGGGAGTATGGTCGCAAGGCTGAAACTTAAAGGAATTGATGGAAGGGCACCACTAAGAGTGGAGCCTGTGGCTTAATTTGACTCAACACGGGGAAACTTACCAGGTCTAGACATAGTAAGGATTGACAGATTGAGAGCTCTTTCTTGATTCTATGGGTGGTGGTGCATGGCCGTTCTTATTTGGTGGAACGATTTGTCTGGTTAATTCTGATAACAAACGAGACCTCAGCCTGCTAACTAGATACGCAGAGGTTCCCCTTCATGGCCAGCTTCTTAGAGGGACTATGGCTGTTTAGGCCATGGAAGTTTGAGGCAATAACAGGTCTGTGATGCCCTTAGATGTTCTAGGCTGCACGCGCGCTACACTTATGTAGCCAACGCGTTTTTCTTCCTGGTTCGAGAGCATCGGGAAATCTTCTCAAATTGCATCGTGATGGGGATAGACCATTGCAATTATTGGTCTTAAACGAGGAATTCCTAGTAAGCGTGTGTCATCAAATTGGGTTGACTACGTCCTTGCCCTTTGTACACACCACCTGTCGCTCCTACCGATTGAATGATCTAGTGAAGTGTTCAGATTGCGTCGACGATGGTGGTTCGCCGTTGTCAACGTCGTGAGAAGTTCATTGAACCTTATCATTTAGAGGAAGGAGAAGTCATAACAAGTTTACCGTAGGTGAACCTGCGGTAGGATCATTGATAGCAGGGTTTGGTTTTTTCGTTTGGGTTGTGTGGGTTTCGATTACATGTAATCTAGGAACGTGTGGTGTGTCTCTAGGATAGTGGGTTTGATGCTTGTCGGGGTGGTGCCTCTTGCGAAAGAGACTCGCAACGTTTTTTGTTTCCTATCTTGAGTTCACGCCTGTTGTTTCATGTAATTGCAAGCGATGCTTTTTCTTGTCCCATCATTTGTTATTGTTTCCCCTAATGTGTTTTTTGTATGGGGTTCGGAAGCTCATTGCTCAAGAGCCCCCTCTCCAACGGTATGTTCGGCGGGGCATGGTTGCTGCAGTCGAGGTGCTTGGGAAATATGATGGAAAAATTTAGACTCGTTCATAGCAGCGGTGCTCGGTCCTTTGTTCATTGGAAGATGTGGGCCTCCATGGTTGGTTATCTCCAAAACGCGGCGGTGGCGGCTTATTATGTGTTTGCTTGGGTGAGCCCTTTTGTTGGTGGTTGGTTCAAGGGAGTGGTTGCGCGTGCGCTTCCTACCTCAACCCTTTCCTGAGGGGAAAATGTCAGGGTGGGGTCAAATATGGGATGGATGAAGAGCGGACCAATCCGTTGGGCTGGCCACCCTAGTCCTCTTGACTGTTCCTTGACATGCCCTCACGGAAGGGTTGGGTCTAGGTAATGAAATAGACCTCCCTTGGTCCGCGCTCCATCAAAATTGCAAGTTTCCTCGTCAATGGGCACGAGGTAGCGCATTCTTTTCTCGTGCCTTTGGTGTTGAGGGAATTCCTCGTCCTTTCTTGAGCCACTCCCCCTTCCAAGGAAAGTAGGAAGCAGGTTATGTCCTAGTATTACCATTTGGATTGTGGGTTTTTTGCGTGACTTGGTCATTTTCTTGGATGTGTCGATTGTTGCAATAGCGTTGTGGTGTGCGCTTTGGGGGCTTCCCTATTTTTAGGGCATGAAATTACACCGCCGACGTTTTTGTGGCCCTGGGATTTATCTAGCATTGAGTGTCAGCCTGCGATAACTCCTCTTTGGAGTTCCAGTTGTTTGGGCCCCCTTGAATTTTTGGCTGGAAAGGTTGTCGGGTGTCCTGTACACGGAGGGGTGCAATAGTAGGGTGGGTTTGCTATTAGTGCATTTTTTGTCTGAAGCCTTGTGTGGGTCGGGGGGTCGTTTACCTCTCGGTAGTAACATGATCCAGGCACTTGTTTGGTCATGGCCCTTGGCTTTTCTAGTGGTCAAGTTTAGGTTGTGGCTTGTATGTTTGGTTGTTTGATTGCTGCTTGTTATGTCGTGTAGATAGAAAGGATGTTGTGTCATAATGTATGTGGAAGGGTGCAAAAACGTGGGATGCTTTTGATTGGGTGCCTTGTTTTCCTTCTTTTAGGTTAAGCCAACGTCCCCTCGCGTGGCGGTGGCCCAATGTTTTTCTAGCTAGCATTGCTTGATATTTGGCCCCCTTTCTCTCAAATTGGATTTTTGCGCGAGTGTTATGGTGGGTAATGTTTGGTTTTTCTTTCTTTCATGTCATTTTTTTTCCTTCCCGTCCACAGCTTTATGGAGAAAAGTAGTAATTGTTGTGGGTTGGTGTGGGAAAAGGATGAAAAGCAGTGCAAACTCCCGGGTTGGCCACCCTAGTCCTTCTCGGTCGTCGTTCCTTGTAGTTCCCCACTTTTTTCCAAGGCACAGGGCTTGGAAAGCTTCTACTATGTTTGAGCCTCCCTTTGTGATTTGTTTTGGTCCCCCTAAATTTACAGAGAAAAGGTGGGATTGACGTGGATTGACGTTTTTGGAAGGATGAAAAAGAAGTGTGAGTTGTTGCTGGAGTGGCCGCCCTAGTCCTTCTCGATCGTCAATCTATGCAGTTCCCTCATTTTTGTGAGGGCAGGGGGCCCTTGAAAGACTATTTTGGTTCTCTTTTTTCTTTTCGCTTTTTGGGTTGATTTTTTCCCTTCCTTTTTATGGCCCCTAGCTTTACGGAGAAAAGGGTGAATGGCATTTGCGAAGGATGAAAGGTAGTGCGAGCTCCTGGGTTGGCCACCCTAGTCCTTCCCAATCACCGTTCCTTGTGATTCCCCCACTTTTGCGAGGGCATGGGGCTCACGAAGATTTTTTATCTATTTGGGCCTCCTCCTTTGAGCTGGTGGAAAATTTTTCTTCTCTTTCTTTCATGTGTTTTTCTTAATTTCCTCGTTTCGGCCTCTATCTTTATGGAGAAAAAAGGGGGAGCTGCAGTGGCTTGATGTTCGTGAAGGACAAAAAGAAGTCCGAGTTTCAGAGTGGCCACCCTAGTCCTTCTCGGTCATCGTTCTTTACAATTCTACCCTTTTTGAAAAGGCACGGGGTTTGGAAAGCAGCTCTTCTTGCTTGTCTTCTTGAGATTTCCCTTGTGAGCGAGTGGGAGCCACCTTCTCTTTATTCTTATCTGTTATATGCATATGTGCTATTTTTTCCCCTTCCATTCCTCTTGTTGGCCCCCAGCAGTGTTACGGAGAAGAAAGGGGGGAACTGTTGCGGTTGGGTCTTTGAGAAGGATGAAAAGCAGCGGGAGCTCCTGGGTTGGCCACCCTAGTCCTTCTCGATCATCATTACTTGCAGTTCCACCCTTTTTGCAAAGGCATGGGGGGGTTCAGGGGGGAGGAGGGGCTTGTTTGAGCCCCTTCCCTTTAGTGAGTGGGGGTTAGGGAGTACATTTGTCTTGAGGGGGAAGGGGGCTTGTTGCTCTTGTTGCGACGCATTGTGCGTTGGGTTGGCTTTTAGCCATTTCTCGTGGGGGTGCAATTTTTTGGTAACACACGGAAATGACTCAGCAACGGATATCTCAGCTCTTGTTACGATGAAGAACGTAGCGAAATGCGATACTTAGTGTGAAGTGCAGAATCCCGTGAATCATCAAATTTTTGAACGTAATTTTCGCCCAAGGCTTCGGTCAAGGGCACGTCTGTCTGAGCGTCGCATCCCAATCAAACGCTCTCCTTGCAATATGTTAGGGAGCAGTGGAGGTGGTCATCCATGCCTAATGCATTATGGTTGGCTGAAATGTGGTAGGCGATGTTTCGTGGCATGCGTCAGCAAGCCGTGATCTTGTCCCCTTGGTTGGGCAGTCGGCGTTAGCCAATCCGGGCTCTATGTGGCATCCGTGGAACTTGCTTTGCTATCTCTTTTCCTCCCATTGGGAAGGGAGGATTTAGCTCCAAGTTGCGACCTCAGCTCAGGCGAGAACACCCGTTGATTTTAATCATATAATTAAGCGGAGGAAAAGAAACTTACGAGGATTCCCCTAGTAGCGGTGAGCGAAATGGGAAGAGCCAAGCATGAAAATTGGGTGGCAGCGTTGCCTGAATTGTAGTCTGTAGAAGCATCCTCAGCGGCGGACCTGGGCCAAGTCCCTTGGAAGGGGGCGCCTGAGAGGGTGATAGCCCCGTCAGGCCGGGACCCTGCTGCATCACGAGGCGTTCTGGGCAAGTTGGGTTGTTTGGGAATGCAACCCTAATTGGGTGGTAAATTCCATACAAGGCTAAATACGAGCGAGAGACCGATAGTGAACAAGTACCGCCAGGGAAATATGAAAAGGAATTTTAAAAGAGAGTTAAAGAGTTCCTGAAATTGCCGCGAGGGAAGCGGATGGAGGTTGTTGATGCATCTCGGTCGGATGTGGAACGGCTCAGGATGGTCCGCCGCTCGACTTGAGGTGCGAAAGAACATGGGATGCTGCATCGTTACAAGCACGGGTGGAGTACCGCCTGTCGGTTTGCCATTGCGGTGGTCAAGGGATGAAGCGCGCACCCTTGTGGTGGGCCGTGTGCACCTGCACGCTCGTGGTGTTGGTCCCGTCTTGAAACACAGACCAAGGAGTCTAACATGTGTGCGAGTCAATGGGTTTGGAAACCTATGAGGCACAAGGAAGCTGACGAGCGAGATCCCCTCTCTGTGGGGGGTGCATCATCGACTGACCTTGAGCTTATGTGAAGGGTTCGAGTGCGAGCACACCTGTTGGGAC
>CM076583.1:1080085165-1080122665 GCA_034641835.2 Pinus albicaulis
AATTACTTGCATCCACTAGCCAAGGCTTTCAAAGGGCATGTCATCTAATACTAAAGGATCTTTAGATTAGAGAGTGGGGTGGAACATTAAGGAAGGAAAGTGAAAGAAGGAGAACAAACAGATTTCTGTCTATAGATCAGGTCAGAGGGCATTTAACTCCAGACTTGCTTGGACATAATCAAAGGCAGCTCTCAAAGAGAAAATGGGGCTGCTTATATATCGGACCAGAGGTCATTTAACTCCAGGTTTGCTTTAGCAACTCCAAGGGAAAACAAAGATAAGATAAACGAAGGGATCTTAGAGTCGTGCAAGGATCCTAGTGGACATGGCTTACTCTTATCCCTAGTGTTCCCAAACCTTCCAGCTTAAACCCCTCAAGAACATCTGAGAACAGCTTCAACCAATTCATACATCAGCCAGTAGGCAATAACATCTACTGCGCTGGTTAAATCAACTGAAAACAACTCTCAGATAGCACATCTAGCGGAAAACATAAAGGTAGGGAGAGCAGACAGCATAGGGCACCTAACAAGGGTGAATCCTATACCATTATACCATTACAGTGTGTTCTTGGTCTTCGAACTGTGCCCTAATCCTTTGAATGCGGGATTATAACCATTGATCTTCAATCACAGGCTCAAATCCCCTTCAAATCCTGTTTCTGCTGCTTCGCTGGCCGGCTGAAATGGCCTCTCTGTACTATCTGGACAATGAATAGACCTGTTAAAAACCGGGCAGTGGCCACGGAAAAATGCTGCAGAGGCGGAGGAATGGTGGCGGAAGAGTGGAGAGCGACGGAAATGATGAAGAGCGGTGGAAGAACTGTTGTTAGCGTAAAAGCCCCAAGGTTATCTCTTGGGAGAATTTCAAAGGAAACACGGAAAACAATGGAGCGGAGCCGTGGAAGTGGGGCCAACCGTGGCAGGGGGCGATTAGACCAAAACCGTTATATCTTAACCCAATGGACGGTGGATATGTAATCGGAGGCTTACAATCGGAGGACAGGAGACAAGACTTGCGATTGCGATCGGAGGGGCGATGCGATTAAGCACTGGCCGTCCGATCAGCGGGAGAATGGACAGCTACGATCAAATCGGGAGACAGAGGAAAAGACTGCGATCGGAGGAAATGGGAGTGTGATGACCGTCGGATCGCGGGTTGAATGGACGGCGGAGATTTAATCGGGGGGAACACGGAAAGACTTGCGATTGCGATCAGAGAGACGGGTGCGATTGAGAGTTGATCGTAGATCTGGGAGGAAACGGACGGCGGAGATTTAATCGCATGGGAGACGGAAGAACATGCGATCAGCGATCGGGCAGACTTGAGATTGCGTGATAGCCGTTGATCTGCGGGAGGAACGGACGGCTGTGATTGAATCGGAGCATCACAATCGGGAGTCGGAGAAAACGGCTTGCGATTGATCGGAGGCTGTTGCGATTAAGCGCCAACCGTCGGATCGGTGGGGAGATCAACGGTGGAGAAGTGGATCGGGGGGGGGCAGTGCGATTAAGCACTGGACGTCGGATCGCGGGGCAGATCAACGGCCAGGATGAGCTCGGAGGATCGCAATCGGGGAATCGGAGGACAGGGTTGCGATTAATCGGAGGGCACGATGTGAATGTTGCAATTGCGATTGAGCGGGGGGCTGCGATTAGTGCCCAGCTGCTAGATCTTGTGACAGATCGACGGTGCAGAACCCATCGCAAGACTTAACGTGTTAAAACAAATTGCATCGGGACTTTTACGCTGTTACAAAGGATTTTGCCTCCCGCCGATGCTCCGATTGCGATAAGCGCCGGGGACTTAAGCACTTGGTCCTGGCGCAGGGTCATATGTGGGGAAGTGGTTAAGGGGCTTTGCGGTAAGGGGCTAAGCCCTATAATAAGGTCGGAAGAGGGTTTTTTAGCCCATTTTAATGTAATTTGAGGACGGGGGGGACGGGGAAGGGTAACGATAGAGGAATAAAAGGGGGAAAAAGGGAAAACAAAGGTTAGGGGAGTGGGAATTAAAGGGGATTTTTAGGGGGAAATGTGAAGGGTAAGAAGGAAATAGAAGGAAAAACAAGGGGGGGATAAAAAGAGGCAAAATGAGGGGAAATAAGAGGGAAAAGGAAGGCCTTGGGCATTTCTTCATCGCTAGGAGGTTTTTAAAAGGTGAATCAAGATAGGGGAAACTATCAAAGGATAAAAGACACATGGAGGCCTAAGGAGATCAGATTGGCCAAGAGGAATGGGCAATCTCTCCTGATTGGAAAATGATTTAGCCCCCTATTTTCTTGTCAAAAATTTCATAGGGGGGCTAACAGTGGCTCCACATGGGGATGGCTTCTTCTTGAAGGAGACAAGAAACCAGAAGATGATATCTTCTTGTAGGCCAGATGCCTGCTGCTTGAACCATCCATCTCTTTCCTTGATCAGCTGCCACAAACTATGAAGACAACATATCAGCAGTAAAATTCTCCCAAACAACTACCTACCCACACTATAGTCCTAACATTTTTTCTTCTTGGGTTCATTTGGACTTGCAGACCCTTTACATCATTAACTTTTATAAACAGGAAAAATAAACCTAATCTACTTCTACCCTTATTACTCCATGAGACCAGATTAGACTATTGGTCTCATACGTTTCTCTACCTACACTACTACCTGCTAGGATTAGACTGTCTAGCAGGTTTCTTCTCTACATTCTAAGATAGAAAATGAAACAACTAATATACTTGCTCATGTACTGAGCTTTATTGAGCTTTCCTACCTACCCTACTCTAACTGGAAAACTCTGATGGTTTAGGTGATGCAGTAATGCCAATGCAGCCAGTCAAGTAATAGCAAAAAAGGATATGAGAACTGACTGTCTGTCAGAGATAACCACAGGGTGCTCTGCATGTGGTCCTTCAAAACTGAAGTCACCATCAGTGGTGACCAACTTTGATGTAATTGGCTCTTGCAAAAGATTGATGCTTGTGGAGCTGAGCCAATCAGGGCCTCCATGTAGTCTGCCACAGGGTCAACAAACTCATGATGTAAACTTTTTCCTTCAAAGCCTACCATGACTAATAGGCTGTCTGCATCCTGGGCAGCTTCAATCACTGCATCTGTAGTGAGGCCTTTGTATTCACACTCCTCCTCTTCCTGGTTGGGAGTATTTGGCATATGGGCATCAACCAGGAATACCTCCTCTTCCTCTAGATCAAGGCCGAGACGCCTGCAGGGAAGGAGATCTCGCTCATCCTCAATGCAGCTTGAGCTAGAGGGCTCATTATATTCAACAGTGTTGTCCTCTAGTACCACAAGTCGATTCTGCTGCAACGGGCTAAAATATGTGAAAAAATAGACATATTCTTGAGCGGGGGCTTCTTTGATTATGTTAATCCCTTCGGGAGAAGGCTCTGGATATTCGTTCCGCTCAAGACTTCCCTCATCTCTTTTCTCCTCATCCTCTGCACTGAAGAGCTGCTGGCCTCTGTCCGCTTGGCAAGTATAACTGATGTTTGGATATAAAGCAGATAGAATATTCAATGAATCTTCGTCTGCTATCATGCTTTCAACACTTTCTCTCACCGGTGATCAGCAGATGGCTCGTGATTAACTCATCATCTTCTCTGCTGATGGTCGTGATCTTCCTCCCATGATTCTTCTGATGATGTCTCTGAAAGCTCAGTTTCCCTTTGGAAAGAATTATCATCAGACAGATCAACATCGGAGAAATCATAATTACAAGCATCGTCGCCCATCAGGTCTTCAGGACTCTCAGCGAATCTTTCTTCAAAACAGTTTGCAAGTTCATTTTCTGATCTAGGCTCTGGTTCCTCATACATGCTTTGCATGTAACTTCTGTCTTGCAGTGATCTGATTTGTCTCTTCTGAGGACGAGGAGCAGGTCTTTCCCAATAACCTGAACGAGCCACCATTCTTTGCCTTTTCGTTTCGCAAGGAACCTGCAGCCCTCATCGTCTTTCCGTGCCTTGTTCTCTAAAGATCCGCGCCATTTGCTCCGTTCGGGTCCTTCCTGTCGTTTTTAATCTTCTTCCTCGCATCGTATGTTGTATTCGGGACAAAGGATTACATATCTTGTATTTCCTCCGTGCTTCAAAAGGCTCTTTTGCCTCGACAGGACCCACCCTGGATAACTAAATTTTCATAGTGCAATAAAGCCCATCCCAAAGGTGGTTTTATATCGAAGGCATTGCATCATATACCTTATTGAACCCTGGCCGAAAAACTCTTGCATCGTCTTCCGAACGCTTCTCAAATTTTGATATTCTTTAGGATGAGGAGAGCACCTGGGGACGCCTATCTATTCAGAAATGTGAGAAAATTGGATGAAAGCTGAAAATGTGTAATCTTGGCAAGGCCCTTTTTTGAGCCATTTCTTGACATTTCTTTGTGCAATGAAAAGGCAAAAATTCTAATGCACACATCGTCTTCTTTCTATCTCATACACCAAGTAAATCCTCCGCATTTTGAACATGTTCTTCACAGTAGGACCCTTTATTTTTCTCACCGAAATGAGTGTACTCTGTTTATTAATTGCTAAGGTGGGTTGGAAGAAAAGAGGTAAAACCAGGGGCTTGTATCTTTCTATGACCTTTGTAGGTGTGGGTGATGTAACAATGGGATCATGGCTGCTTGAAGCTTCTTGAAGAGTGGGAGATACAACATGAGCTTCTTGTTCCACCAGTTTCTTCACAGGAGTACAGGTCTACTCACGGTCTGCAGACTGAGGCTTGAGGTTTTTTCCACATTCAGTGTGGGTTTCATCTTTGTACACTTGATTAGGCTTAAAATAGGACAGAACATAGTGATAGACAAAAACAATGAATCCTTTAAACCAAATCCAACCAGTATGTTCTACCCTTCTATGAGGTCTGGCCATCTTTCAGGTTCTTCCTCCAGTGGAGTCTTCGAGGATTAAGGAGTGTGGAGTCGCCATGTGGATGTATATGATCAAGTTGGGTTGCCTTATTATTCACTATCAAGAATGAGAATCCAACGAAAGGCAAAGTGGTTCATTCCCCAAAGGGAGTTGCTATTATGTTGGTGGACGATACTGAACAGACCAACTATCGCCGTTCTTGACTCTCGTATCCATCCCCGTATGGTCGCCATTATGTTGGGGTTCCCATGTTTTGGCAGATTTGGCAATACCAAAAGATGAGACAACATCAAACCACTTTGGGGCCCTAGGATCTAGCCCTCTTGGACCCGGAGAGGGATCTCTCCAAATAGAACAAAGAATGATGTATCTTTGAAGCTCAAAAATAAGATGTTAGGCTAGTTATGAAGCACAGAGGGGGTTTTAAATAATTTGGTTGAAGGGTTGCTGGGTTGGTTAAGAGATCATGGACTGGGATAGCAATGGAAAGAAAGGAACAAAACAGTAGGCTGTTCCAGCGAAGAGGATAGGCTGAGACAGTGCCATCCATTGGGCTATGGAGTCATGAAAGGGAATTACTTGCAACAACTAGCCAAGGCTTCCAAAGGGCAAGTCATCTAGTACTAGAGGATCTTTAGATTAGAGAGTGGGGTGGAACATTAAGGAAGGAAAGTGAAAGAAGGAGAACAACCAGATTTCTGTCTATAGACTGTGTCGCAGGGCATTTAACCTTAGACTTGCTTGCAATTTGTAGAAGTGCGCCTTGAAAAGAGACATTGGGGTCGCTTATAGATCGGACCGCAGGTCATTTAACTCCGTGTCTCGCTTTACAACTCAAGTGTGAAAACAAAGATAAGATAAACGAAGGACCTTAGAAAGCACCATCATGCATAAGGATCCTAGTGGAGTGTATTTACCTATCCCTAGTGTTCCCAAACCTTCCAAATTTTAAACCCTCAAGAACATCTCGAGAACAGCCTTTCAACTACTCCGATACATCAACTGAAGAAAATAATAACCATCACAATAAGCAATCAACTTAGCAACTCTCAGATAGCACATCTAGCGGAAAACATAAAGGTAGGGAGAGCAGACAGCATAGGGCACCTAACAAAGGGTGAATCCTATACCATTATTCTGATGCCTGCCAGCAGAACATGAAACAGTATGAAAATGTAATAAACAGAGTTAAGAAACACATCACCAATAGTAATATACCAGGATCCTGTGAAATGTGCTTTGATTAATTGATGCAAAACCAGTAATGTACAATAAGCTCAATGGCTAATACAGTCCCAACTTCTCCTCCCAGCCTATTACATACAACTACTCTGCAACTTCCTCTCAAGGCTGTTCTAACAGTCTAACTGAATCCCTCTAACAGCAGATGCCCAGCAAGGCAAAAACAACCCTTACAATTCGTTTCTGGGAATTCTTATAGGAGAAGAGAGAAAACAGAGGTAGATGAACATTGAATTGATATCATTAAGACAGAACGGTGGAAGTGTTCACGCCCATGCTGCTTAATGGAAAAATGTAGCGCTGTATGTACTCTGAGACTGGTTTGGAGATCTCTGTCGGGTTGAGATTGACCTCTGATACATTCTTTAAATCCTTACAGAGCCTGGAGCTCTATGCTACCATTCTGAAATAAATGACATGGATGGAAGTCCGCGACTTCTCCATACCTCCATTGCTGTTGCTCAGACAGTCTTTAATGAAGCTCCTGTCTGTGCATTTAATTTCCCTAGGCTTGAGAGGCATGGAGAACGCTGTAGGAATGGTGTACGTCTGGAGAGAACGTACTCTGCTGATATTTAACATAGATAAGACTTTTACAATGTGTTCTTGGTCTTCGAACTGTGCCTTAATCCTTTGAATGTGGGATTATAACCATTGATCTTCAATCACAGGCTCAAATCCCCTTCAAATCCTGTTTCTGCTGCTTCGCTGGCCGGCTGAAATGGCCTCTCTATACTATCTGCACAATGAATAGACCTGTTACAAATCGGGCAGTGGCGACGGAAAAATGCTGCAGAGGCGGAGGAATGGTGGCGGAAGAGTGGAGAGCGACGGAAATGATGAAGAGCGGTGGAAGAACTGTTGTTAGCGTAAAAGCCCCAAGGTTATCTCTTGGGTGAATTTCAAAGGAAACACGGAAAACAATGGAGCGGAGCCGTTGAAGTGGGGCCAACCGTGGCGGGGGGTGATTAGACCAAAACCGTTAGATATTAACCCAATGGACAGTGGAGATGTAATCGGAGGCTTAAAATCGGAGGACAAGAGACAGGACTTGCGATTGCGATTGGAGGGGCGATGCGATTGAGCACTGGCCGTCCGATCGGCGGGAGAATGGACGGCTGCGATCAAATCGGGAGACAGAGGAAAAGACTGCGATCGGAGGAAATGGGAGTGCGATGACCGTCGGATCGCGGGTTGAATGGACGGTGGAGATTTAATCGGGGGGAATGCGGAAAGACTTGCGATTGCGATCGGAGAGACGGGTGCGATTAAGCGCTGACCATAGATCTGGGAGGAAACGGACAGCGGAGATTTAATCACGGGGGAGACGGAAGAACATGTGATCAGCGATCGAGCGGACTTGCGATTGTGCGATAGCCGTTGATCTGCGGGAGGAACGGATGTCTGTGATTGAATTGGAGCATCACAATCGAGAGTCGGAGGAAAAGGCTTGCGATTGATCAGAGGCTGTTGCGATTAAGCGCCAACTGTCGGATCGGCGGGGAGATCAACGGTGGAGAAGTGGATAGGGGGCGGTGCGATTAGCGGCGGCCGTCGGATCGCGGGGTGAATCAATGGCCGGGATGAGCTCGGAGGATCGCAATCGGGAATCGGAGGATAGGGTTGCGGTGTCGGAGGGCACGATGTGAATGTTGCAATTGCGATTGAGCGGGTGGGCATAAAACTACGCCGTGGATTAGATTGTGTGGCGAGATCAATGGTGCGAGAACCCATCGCAAGACTTAACGTGTTAGCATAGACCATCGGGACTTTTATTTGTTACAAAGGATTTTGCCTCCCGCTTAGATGCTCCGATTGCGATAAGCGCTGGGGACTTAAGCACTTGGTCCTGGCACGGGGTCATATGTGGGGAAGTGGTTAAGGGGCTTTGCGGTAAGGGGCTAAGCCCTATAATAAGGTCGGAAGAGGGTTTTTAGCCCATTTTAATGTAATTTGAGGGTCAGGGAAGGGTAACGATAGAGGAATAAAAGGGGAAAAAGGGAAAACAAAGGTTAGGGGAAGGAATTTAAAGGGGGATTTAGGGGGAAATGAAGGGTAAGAAGGGAAATAGAAGGGGAAACAAGGGGGGATAAAAAGAGGCTAAATGAGGGGAAATAAGAGGGAAAAGGAAGGCCTTTGGGCATTTCTTCATCAGCAGAGAGGCTTTAAAAGGGGAATCAGCAGAGGGGAATTCATCAAAGGATAAAAGGCACAAAGAGGCTTCAAGGAGACTATATTTTCAGAGGAAATGCATTCCTTGAAGGCTCAAAAACAATTTAGCCCCCTATTTGCTTGTCAAAAATTTCATAGGGGGGCTAACAAAATCATTGAAACCATTTGCAGTGCCGACCCGAGTGACACGGCAGCACTTGGGCAGTTTTATGCAGGATATTCCCGAGGTGAATTCTAGTGCTGTAAACGATTGTTGTTGGCTAGTTAATGATTGTCAAGCATTGTAAGCTTGGACAAAAAGTGACTTGCCTTGCCAAAGAGCAAAGGGGGTCTTTTGCTGGATTGGAACTTATACTCTATTTCATATTTATGAAACATATTATCGGGCAAACCCATTATTAACTGGGAGTTGCCCCTCCCTTGTATGTATGGGCGTACACTGTGGATGTGATGATGATGTTCATGTTTTCCGCACATTGAAAGAACATTTGATTAACTAATTTAACAAGTGTTGCTAAAGGCGTAGTCTACATACTTGAGTATTACGAAAAGGAGAAGTACGGTAGTGCCGCACCCCGTCCATAGCACGGTTGAAAGGTCACCGAAGGTCTAGGGGCGTGACAGGTTTCCTCGCCCCGCCGTGACGACAGTGGCCCAACTGTGGGAAATGTAAGGTTTCCATGTCCCTGCTCAATGGACACCATCCAATTATACGCCCGCCGCGACGGAAACCGCCCCTGTAAGACCCACGAGCCGAGGACGACGACGGAAGGCGTTGGAAGCGTTCGGTGGACATGCGACGAACGACGAAAACCACGACGGAAGGTTAGACGGGCGCGCCGACGGACAAAAACATCGTTCGACTACTATGCAACGTTATCATGGTGACCGTGCGACGTTTAGGAGCGACGTGCATAAACGCGTCCAAAAATGGCCGTGTGTTGGCTTGGAGGTTTTATAGGCCGGCCGTGGTGGCAAGTCGACGTTAAGGAGGAAATGTCACATCGTAACCAAGGCTTTTATGGGCGTTTACTGGGTCGGCCTTATATGGGTCAAGCCCCACCCATGGAAGCAATGTGTGGGCAAAGGCACATACGAAAGGAGGATGTGCGATGGATGATAAAGGAAAGAAAGAAGGACATCAACATCTTGTTGATTCCACCATTGGCAAGCTAATACTCGAGCCAGAGCGAAGGTCGAGGGTGGAGGGCGAAGCCGCAGCAGGGAAACGGAGTCTCGGTCGAGTCGGGTAAAAACTCGTTCGGCGTTCACCCGCAGGTCGAGTTGGGTTCCTTCCGCAGGGTGCGTGCGGTGCAGTGTTCAACGCATGGTTGAGCTAGGTTCCTTCCAGAGGACACATGCAGAATAGTGTTCAGTGTGGGCGCGTTTAGGTCAAGTCAAGTTCGTGCAGTGCGCCCATGTTCAGGATGTGCAGAACAGTGTTCGAAGGCGCGAAATTTGTTCAGCAGGGTCGGGTCAGGTCAAGCGCGACCCGAATGCATTCAAGAAATGCGTGAAGACTGTGACCCTGGTGACCCACATGCAGAAACGCGTTCAGGGTGCCGAGGGCTTCTGTGACCTGAGTAATCCACTCGAACCAGAATTCACGCAGACTTCATAAACATGTTCTGAAAGGGAATTTTGGGTTTCCTTTGGATTGTTTGCACTATTGGGAAGCTGTTAAGGCTATACCAAGGTAAAAGCACATTTGGAAAGAAGAATAAATGGTTTATGGAGGCTTGATTGTATAATTATTGCAGATTTTACATATTTATTGAAGCATAATATCGGGTAGACTTATTAATGGGATTTTCCCCTCCCTTGAATGTATGGGTGTTCATGTGGTTTGATATTGATGTTTATTGTTGTTTTATTTCTACACAAGAACACTTTGGAAGATTAATTAAGGTAGTATACTTATTGAGTATTTGAAAAGAGAAAAATAAGGTAGTGTCGCACTCGTCTATAGAGTGGCTGGGAGACTAAGATAGGTATAGGGGCGTGACAGCTGGTATTAGAGCTGCTACATTTTCATGGATTTTTTATTATCGAGAAGTGATATAGTTGCAGTGGTACAGGTGGTATTGAAGCTTGATGGATGAGTTTGTTTCATTGGAAACGAACTTCAAAGAAACTAAATAGAAGTTGAAGGAAGTGGAAAAGGAGTTTGATGAGGTGGTTTGGACCATTGATACATTGTGTAAGAGGAGGACATCTGGCGTGAGCAAAGATGAAATTTTTTGACTTATGAAGAAAGTGAGAATTATTTGAGCATAATTGACAAGGTGGAAGAGGAGCAAAGGAAGTTACTTGATAAGCTTCTCAGACTTCGAGACCTTGGGAATATGAAGCATGGTGGCATGAAGCCCACTATGGTCGAACCAAATAATGTTTTATATGTGATTGAAGTCAAGGAAGAACTTGATGAACAAGTTGGACCAGGACCAAGCACATTACAAGCATTGATGGTGGATGATTCTCATAAGGATGTTGCAGATGTGGTAGAATTCAAGGACAAACTTGATGAATAGGTTGGACTAGGGCTAAGCACATTGCAAGCATTGGTGATGGATGATTTTGGGGAGGAAGTTGAGGATGTGGATATGATTGAGGAAGAACTTGTGGAACAAGTTTAACCTAGAACAAGCACATTTTAGGCATTGGGAGATGAACCACATGAAAATGTTGCAAAAGTGACAATGATCGAGGAGGAAATTTATGAGCAGGAAATACTAGGATCGGAATCATTTCAGACATTGATGAGGACGGAGGACACTCGCTTAGAGAGTCTTCATGAAGATACGATTTGTGTTTCAATTGAGCATCTGGGAGATGGATCGTATGTAGGTATGGGAAAGAAGATGACTTCTTTGCCAATACCATGGAGGACCTTTCCTCGGATGAATATGGTGGAACCTTGTACATTGGAGAAGCAAGGAGAATTTCTTATTGTAGACCTTGATAGGGAAATTTGTGACCTCATTCAAGTAGGTTCAAATTCCCATGACAAGGGTGGAACTTGATGATATTTGTGATAGATATGGGTCATGCTTAGCCACATGGAAATTGGCTAGGTGCCCAGCATGACTCATGGACTGCCTTGGTGGTAGGGCACATTGTTTGGGTAGACTTCTTCATGGCACACAACCAAGAAGGAACTCTTGGTGCACCTTTATTGGGGGAGAAGCCTTGGAGGAAGTACCCATGATGATAATCATAGAAGTGACTGAGGGCACTTAACCTGTACACTATACACATGATGGTGACTAGAGTTGAGATGAGTCTACTCTTTATGGACACACAGGAAACCAAAAGTCATGTACATTGACATGAGGGCACGACAGGACATTATGTGGAGACATTATGCAAGTGCACTTATTAGGTGCCCACATATGAGCATCATGGAGGAGTGTCAAGCAGGAATATGCTGAGCAAGATCGATTGTTGGTGCTACATGGAGACCTTTTATAGATGGGTTGATGGATTTTGTTCACTTTGAGCAACAAGACATTGGTTGAATGAGCAACCTATGAGCACATTCATATGACTTGCAGGGCGAGAACAACTTGTGGTGGCACTCGTGGGCAATACAAGTATGTTTGCCAGCACTTTGGATAGGATGATGCATGGGAGTTCATGATGGAGTTGCATTCATTGGAGGCTTTATACTACAATGATCTTGCAGTATCTGGTTCACCGAGGAGCTGAGATCGAGACTGGTCTTGATTTTTATGCACTATGGGATGCATACCTTTGAGCACATTTACGAGGTGTATTTATGAGGAGTCACTTGATGGAGATGATAAACGGGATGAATTGGAGGTTGATGGAGACGCGATGATGGGATGCCTTGGTGGTATACACTTGGGCATGGGTTGATCCTTCTTGAATTAAATTTGGTACGCACATTGGATGCATATTGTAGATGGGATGAACATAGCTTCACGGACCTGAATATGGTACACTGTTTAGAGGATGTTCTTGAATTGATTTGAGGAGGACCTTTCACACGTGGATGATGGTATGAGGGCACCCGTTTCCTATTTGCTAAGCTGTGACCACCTGGGTGCCTTGTGCATGTTCGGGTGGCCCTTTTTCTTTTTTCTCACATGAGCGTCCATTCAGTTCGGCGCGTCGGGTCGCCGCACCCGACCAAACGCGCTCATGTCAGGTCGTTTGGTCCGAGGGTGCACGTATCAGATTTGCTAAGTTGTGACCGCCCGGGTTCCTTGTGCATGTTCGAGTGGCCCATTTTCTGCATGTGTGTCCGTTCGGTCGGGCACGCCGTGTCGCGCTGGGTCGCCGCTTCGTGTCGGGTCACCACTTCGCACCGGATCGTCACGCTCAGGTCGGGTCATTCGGTCCGAGGGCGCCCATTTCTTATTTGCTAAGTTGTGACCGCCCAGGTGCCTTGTGCATGTTTGGGCGGCCTGTTTGCCATTTACTCCCATGTCCGTCCATTCGGTCTGGTGCGACGTGTCGCGCTGGGTCGTCGGGCCGCGCCGGGCCAAAAGCGCTCCGGTCGGGTCGTTTGGTCCGAGGGTGCCCATTTCATATTTGCTAAGCTGTGACCGCACAGTTGCCTTGTGCACGGTCGGGCATCCATTTTTCTGTTTTCTCCCACGTGCGTCCGTTCGGTCCGGCGTGCCAGGTCACCGCACCCAGCCAAACGAGCTCGGGTTGGGTCGTTTGGTCCGAGGGCGCCCGTGTCATATTTGCTAAGTTGTGACCACCCGGGTGCCTTGTGCACATTCGAGCGGCCCGTTTTCCATTTGCTGCCATGTGCGTCCGTTCGGTCGGGCGTGTCGTGTCGCGCCGCATGAGGGCATCCGTTCGGGTCGAGTCATTTTGTCCGAGGGCGCCCGTATTAGATTTTCTAAGTTGTGACTGCCTGGGTGCCTTGTGCACGACTGAGCGGTCAATTGGTTGTTTTCTCCCATCTGCGTCCATTCGGTCCGTTTGGGCGGGTGCGCCGTATCGCGCAGGGTGAGGTCGTCCGTTCGGGTCAGGTCATTTGGTCTGAGGGTGCCCGTATCAGATATGCTAAGTTGTGACCGCCCGGGTGCTTTGTGCACATCCTGATGGCCCGTTTTCCATTTTCTCCCATGTGCGTCCGTTCGGTCTATTCGGGTGGGCGCGCCGTGTCACATTGGGTAAGGGTGTCCATTCGGGTCGAGTTGTTTGGTCTTAGGGCGTCCGTTCGGGTCGGGTCGTTTGGTTCGAGGGCGCCCGTGTCATATTTGCTAAGTTGTGACCGCCCGGGTGCCTTGTGCACATCCGTGCGGCCCGTTTGCCATTTGCACCCATGTGTGTCCGTCCGGGTGAGGGCGTCCGTTCGGGCGGGCGCGTCGGGTGAGGACGTCCGTTTGGGTCGGGTCATTTGGTCCGAGGGCGCCCATGTCAAATTTGCTAAGTTGCGACTGCCTGGGTTCCTTGTGCACGTCAGGGCGGCCTGTTTGCCATTTGCTCCTATGTGCGTCCATTCGGTCGGGCGCGTCATGTCGCACCGGGTGAGGGCGTCCGTTCGGGCGGGCGCGCCGGGTGAGGGCATCCGTTCGGGTCGGGTCGAGTCGGGTCATTTGGTCTGAGGGCATCTGTTCAGGTTTGGTTGGGTCGGGTCATTTGGTCCAAGGGCGCCCATGTCATATTTGCTAAGTTGTGACCGCCCAGGTGCCTTGTGCATGTCCGGGCGGCCCGTTTGTCGTTTGCTCCCATGTGGGTCTATTCTGGTGGGCACGCCGTGTCGCACTGGGTGAGGGCTTCCGTTCGGGTCAGGTTGTTTGGTCTGAGGGCGCCCGTGTCAGATTTGCTAAGTTGTGACCGCCCGGGTGCCTTGTGCACGTCTGGGCGGCCCGTTTGCCATTTGCTCCCATGTGCATTTGTTCAGGTGGGCACGCCGTGTTGCCCCGGTTGAGGGCATCCGTTCGGGTATGGTCATTTGGTCCGAGGGCGTCCGTTCAGGTTGGGTCGTTTGGTCCGAGGGCGTCTGTTCAGGTCAGGTCGTTTTGTCCGAGGGTGCCCGTGCCAGATTTGCTAAGTTGTGACCGACTGGGTGCCTTGTGCACATCCGGGTAGACCATTTGCCGTTTGCTCCCATGTGCATCCGTTCGGGTGAGGGCGTCCGTTAGGGCGTTTGTGCCATGTGGCGCCAGGTGAGGGCGTCCGTTCGGGTCGGGTCGTTTTGTTTGATGGCAATCGTGTCCGATTTGCTAAGTTGTGACCGCACAGGTGCCTTGTGCACGTCCAGGTGGCCCATTTTCCATTTGCTCCCATGTGCGTCCATTCGGTCAGGCGCGCTATGTCGCGCCAGGTGAGGGCGTCCGTTCGGGTCGGGTCGGGTCGGGTCGTTTGGTCCGAGGGCACCCGTGTCAGATTTGCTAAGTTGTGACCACCCGGGTGCCTTGTGCATGTCTGAGCGACCCGTTTTCCATTTGCTCCCATGTGCGTCCGTTCGGTCGAGTGCGTCGTGTCGTGCCGGGTGAGGGCTTCCGTTCGTGTTGGGTCATTTGGTCCGAAGGCGCCTGTGTCAGATTTGCTAAGTTGTCACCACTCGAGTGCCTTGTGCACGTCTGGGCAGACCGTTTGCCATTTTCTCCCATGTGCGTCCATTCGGGTGGGCGCGCCGTGTCGCCCCAGGTGAGAGTGCCCGTTCGGGTCAGGTCGTTTGGTCCGAGGGCATCCGTTCAGGTCAGGACGTTTGGTCCCAAGGCGCCCCTGTCAGATTTGCTAATTTGTGACCGCCTGGGTGCCTTGTGCACGTCCGGGCGGACCGTTTGCCAATTTCTCCCATGTGTGTCTGTTTGGGTGAGGGCGTCCGTTCGGGTGGGCGTGCCGTGTGGCGCTGGGTGAGGACGTCCGTTCGGGTTGGGTCATTTGGGCCGATGGCGCCCATGTCAGATTTTCTAAGTTGTGATCGCCCAGGTGCCTTGTGCACATCCGAGCGGCCCATTTTTCATTTGCTCCCATGTGCGTCCATTCGGTCGGGCAGGCTGTGTCGCGCTGGGTGAGGGCGTCCGTTTGGGTCGGGTCGAGTCATTTGGTCCAAGGGTGCCCATGTCATATTTTCTAAGTTGTGATCACCAGGGTGCCTTGTGCACGTCCGGGCGGCCCGTTTTCCATTTTCTCCCATGTGCGTCTGTTCGGGTGGGCGCGTCGTGTCGCCCCAGGTGAGGGCATCCATTTGGGTCAGGTCGGTTGGTCCGAGGGCGTCCGTTCGGGTCGGGTCGTTTGGTCAGAGGGTGCCCGTGTCAGATTTGCTAAGTTGTGACTGCCCAGGTGCCTTGTGCATGTCCGGGCGGACTGTTTGCCGATTTCTCCCATGTGCGTCCATTCGTGTGAGGGCGTCCATTCGGGCGGTCATGCCGTGTGGTGCCGGGAGAGGGCGTTCGTTCAGGTTGGGTTGTTTGGTCCGACGGTGACCATGTCAGATTTTTGAAGTTGTGTAAACTCGGGCGGCCCATTTTCCGTTTGCTCCCATGTGCGTCAGTTCGGTCGGGCGCGTCGTGTCGCGCCGGGTGAGGGCGTCCGTTCGGGTAGGGTCGTTTGGTCCGAGGGCATCCATTCAGGTCGGTTCGTTTGGTTCGAGGGCACCCACATCAAATTTTCTAAGTTGTGACTGACTGGGTGTGTTGTGCATGTCCGGGTAGCCTGTTTGCTGTTTGCTCCCATGTGCGTCCGTTCGAGTGGGCGCGCAGCGTTTCCCCGGGTGAGGGCGTCCGTTTGGGTTGAGTCGCTTGGTCTGAGGGCGCCCGTGTGAAATTTGCTAAGTTGTGACTTCCTGGGTGCCTTGTGCACATCCAGGCGGCCTATTTTCCATTTGCTCTCATGTGCGTTTGTTCGGGTGGGCGCGTCTTGTTGCCCCTAGTGAGGGCCTCCATTCGGGTCGGGTCGTTTGGTCCGGGGGCGTCCGTTCGGGTTGGGTTGTTCGGTCTGAGGGCGCCTATGTCATTGTTGCTAAGTTGTGACCACCTAGGTGCCTTGTGCACATCCGAGTGTCCCATCTTCCATTTTCTCCCATGTGCATTCGTTCGTGCGGGCGCGCCGTGTCGCATCGGGTAGGGCATCCGTTTGGGTCGGGTCGTTTGGTTACAGGGTGCCTGTGTTAGATTTGCTAACATGTGACCACCTGGGTGCCTTGTGCACATCCGGGTAGCCCTTTTCTCCCATGTTCATCCGTTCGGGTGGGCGCGCCGTGTCGCCCCGAGGGAGGGCCTCCATTCGGGTCGCATCGTTTTGTCTGAGGGCACCCGTGTCTGATTTGCTAAGTTGTGACCGTCCGAGTGCCTTGTGCACGTTTGGGCGGCCCATGTCAGATTTTCTTTTCGTGTGAAAGGTGGGTTGGTAATTGAGTTGGTTTGTTCGGTTGTGCCTGAAGAGTGGTCTTGTGTCATTTTTAGGATCACCAACTTTCTTCTCTCCATCAACACTTGGTAGCATATGAGCGGTAATTTTGGCCATGCTCGTCCTCGGAGGCATGTTTGAACAACCTCTCCCGTCTGCTCTATTTTCTTGCAGTTGGATGGGGTTTTTGTGTGTGGCTCCTTGAGATGACTGTCCGCTTGTTGGCTTTGTTGAAATCCACTCTTCGGTATCTCCCTCTTTTGGCCCTTGGTCACACGTTTTCTCTGATGAAATGAGCATTTCGCTATGTCACTTGTTGGCTCCGTCGATGTCGGATCTTCTCTATATTGTTCATCTTCTCCCTTTTTACTTGTGGGGGGAGGGTTTGGATTTTCGTGTGAAACGTTGGTTGGTAATTGAGTTGCTTGTTCAGGTGTGCCTGAAGAAGGGCCTTGGGTCCTTTGTAGGGTCGTCGACTCTCATCTTCTCTCCATCCCCACTCGGTAGCACATGAGCAGTAATGTTGGCCATGCTTGTCCTTGCAGGCATATGTGAAAAGAGTTACCCTTTCACTCTGTGTTCTCAGAGTTGGATAAGGTTGTTCTGTGTGGCTCCTTGAGACAACTGGCTGATCTCCAATGTCGCTCTCGTGCCCCTTACTCGCTCATTAGCTTTGTTGATGTCAGCTCTTCGCTATATTGTTCACCTCCTCCCTTTTTGGTGGGTGGGAGAGGTGGGATTTTCTCTCGTTGGCTTCGTGAAATCTTCTCTTCGCCATATTTTTCACCTCCTCCCCTTTTGGTGGGGGGAGGGGTTGGATTTTCGTGTGAAAGGTGGGGTGGTAATTGAGTTTCTTGTTCGGGTGTGCTTGAATAAGGGCCTTGGGTCCTTTGTAGGGTCATTGAATCTCATCTTCTCTCCATCCCCACTTGGTAGCACATGAGCGGTAATGTTGGCCATGCTCGTCCTGGGAGGCATATGTGAAAAGAGTTACCCTTTTGCTCTGTGTTCTCAGAGTTGGATGAGGTTGCTGTGTGTGGCTCCTTGTGACAACTGGCCGGTCACCTATGTCGCTCTCATGCCCCTTGCTCGCTCATTGGCTCTGTTGATGTCGGCTCTTTTCTATATTGTTCACCTCCTCCCTTTTTTGGTGAGTGGGAGAGGTGGGATTTTCTCTCGTTGGCTTCGTGAAATCGGCTCTTCACTATGTTGTTCACCTCCTCCCCTTTTGGTGGGGGGAGGGGTTGGATTTTTGTGTGAAAGGTGGGTTGGTAATTGAGTTGCTTGTTCAGGTGTGCCTAAAGAATGGCCTTGGGTCATTTGTAGGGTGGTCGACATTCATATTATCTCCATCCCCGCTCGGTAGCACATGAGCGGTAATGTTGGCCATGCTCGTCTATGGAGGCATATGGGAACAATTCCCCCTTCTCTCCGTGTTCTCGGAATTGGATGGGTTTTTGTGTGTGGCTCCTTGAGATGACTGTCCTCTTCATTGTTTGGCTCTTTATGGTGCCGGTTTCTTATGATTGTACTCTTTCTATGTCAGCATTTTGGGTTGAGATGCATACATTTAAGAGGAATGTGGGAGGGTTTTGGTTGTAAGTTGCCCCTCTTGCTTGCTTTTTCCATTGGGCGATGTCAGGAGCGGTTCTCCTTATTGTAAAACTAAGGTTTGGAATTCCTTTATGAGTGCACGTCGTTTTTCCCTGCATTGGCTTTGAGGTTTTGATAGATGTGGTGGCCCATATGTTTGATCGAGTGGTCGGCTTTTTCCTTGCATCTTGTGTGCACAGTAGAATTATGTGGCTTGGAATGTTGAGACACAAGGTGATGGGTATTTCTTGTTTGGTTGATCGCGTATGCGATTATGGTCCAATGGGGATGAGGCTTGCTACGTTGATGGCGGGGGCTATATCTGGAAGGAGGAATTCAAGGTGGAATACTTCGACCTCCCTCCTATGTGTGGAGGTGGTTGCAGGTGAAAATTATTCATTGTCCAGTTGGTAAGATGGTTGGGCAATCTCCTAGGTTGCCTGTACGCACGGTGTGTGGGGTGCGAGGCTGCCTGATCCCTCCTCCTGTTTGGATATGCTCATGCCTTTTGTAGCAAGCCTCTTGATTTGCATTTATTTTCTCCCTTTTCCTTTGCATCGAGGTTGCCCCAAGTGATCAAGCAATCGAGGTCCACCGTTGCTGCTGTCCAGGTGGACTCCTAGGCGGTCTCGGTGCGGGGTGAGGAGGGTTGGATGGGGGGAATTTTGAAGAGAGGTTGCAGGATCGTCCATTCTTTATTTGTTTCCGACCTTTTGCATCGAGGGTGCCAGAGGCAATCAAATGATCGAGGTCCACTGTTTATGTTGACCGGGTGGACTCCTAGGTGGCCTTGGTGCGAGGCGGGGATGGTCGGGGTGGAATTTCTAGATAGAGGTTGTCGACTTGGTCATTCTCCTTCTACTTCCTTATTTTTCCTTTGCAGTGAGGTTGCCGTAGGTGATCAAGTGATCGAGGTCCACTGTTGCTGCTACCAGGGTGGACTCCTAGGTGGCGTCACTGCTGGGCAGGAAGGGTTGGAGGGAATTTTTAAGAAACATTGTGGGGTGGGTTGTTCTCCCTTTATTTACTTACTTTTCTTTCACATCGAGGTCGATGTAGGCATTCGGGTGATTGAGGTCCATCGTTGCTGTTGTCCGGGTGGACTCCTAGGTGGCCTCAGTGTGGGGTGGGGATGGTTGGGAGGCATTTTAGAGAGAGAGAGAGAGAGAGAGAGAGTTTGCGGGGTTGGTCGTTCTCCATTTTTTTCCTTTGTTTGCCTTTGCATCCAGGTTGCCACAGGCATTCGAGGTCCACCATTGCCGCTGTCGGGGTGGACTCCTAGGTGGCCTTGGTGCGAGGCGGGGAGGGTGTGTGGGGCATTTCTAAGAGGGTATTGTTTTTGTTTTCTCCCCTTTGTATGTTCATTGTGGCTGTCATTGGTGATAAGGCTTTTGCCATCCTTGCTGGTTGGGGGGTGGTTACCAACTCCTAGGCGGCCTCGGTGCAATGTGACTCGGTGGGGTGACCCATTTTTTCGCTTTGTGGATCTTGCATCCATCGTCCATTACGTTTTATGTCTTGCATGTCCTTGGCATGTAGTGTGTGTGGGCTCTAATCCCTTCTTGGGGATGCAAGAGGTGCAAGGTATAAGAGCTTTACATGATATTTTGACCTCTCTTTGACTTGATGGGTGTTCATGGTGGCTCTCTGTAAGAGAGAACTTTGAATGCCCTTTGAAGTGGGAGGGTGCTACCTGGTTGATCCTGCCAATAGCCATATGCTTGTCTTAAATATTAAGCCATGCATGTCTATGTATGAACTAATTCAGACTATGAAACTGCGGATGGCTCATTAAATCAGTTATAGTTTTTTTGATGGTACCATACTACTCAGATAACCGTAGTAATTCTAGAGCTAATACGTGGACCAAGTCTTGACTCTTTGGAAGGGATGCATTTTTTAGATAAAAGTTCGGCGCGAGCTTGCCTGCTTCTCTGGTGAATCATGATAACTCGACAGATCGCACAGCCCTTGTGCTGGCGATGCTTCATTCAAATTTCTGCCCTATCAACTTTCGATGGTAGGATAGAAGCCTACCATGGTGGTGATGGGTGACGGAGAATTAGGGTTCGAATCCGGAGAGGAAGCCTGAGAAATGGCTACCACATCCAAGGAAGGCAGCAGGCGCGCAAATTACCCAATCTTGACATGGGGAGATAGTGACAATAAATAACAATACTGGGCTCATCGAGTCTGGTAATTGGAATGAGTAAAATATAAATCCCTTAATGAGGATCCATTGGAGGGAAATTCTAGTGCCAGTAGCCGTGGTAATTCCAGCTCCAATAGCGTATATTTAAGTTGTTGCAATTAAAAAGCTCGTAGTTGGATCTTGGGTCATAAAGGTCGGTCCACCTACTCAGTGTGCACCTGCCCTTCTGTCCCTTTTGTCGGTGGCGTGCTCCTAGCCTTAAGTAGCTGGGTCATGGCTCCGGCGGCGTGCTCCTGGCCTTAACTAGCTGGGTCACGGCTCTGGCGCTGTTACTTTCAAAAAATTAAAGTGCTCAAATTAAGCTTATGCTCTGAATACATTAGCATGGAATAATGTGATAGGAGTCTGGTCCTATTGTGTTGGCCTTGAAGACCGGAGTAATGATTAATAGGGACTATCGGGGGCATTCATATTTCATTGTCAGAGGTGAAATTCTTGGATTTATGAAAGACGGACCACTAAGAAAGCATTTTCCAAAGATGTTTTCATTAATCAAGAATG
The DNA here is from genome assembly GCA_034641835.2 of Pinus albicaulis. Classification (NCBI taxonomy): domain Eukaryota; kingdom Viridiplantae; phylum Streptophyta; class Pinopsida; order Pinales; family Pinaceae; genus Pinus; species Pinus albicaulis. Next base: position 1,080,106,104 of record CM076583.1, read on the forward strand.
AAATTTGGGGGCTCAAAAACAATCAGATACCGTCCTAGTCTCAACCATAAACGATGCCGACCAGGGATCGACGAATATTGCTCTAAGGACTCCACCAGCACCTTCTGAGAAATCAAAGTGTTTGGCTTCCAGGGGGAGTATGGTCACAAGGTTGAAACTTAAAGGAATTGATGGAAGGGAACCACCAGGAGTGGAGCCTGCGACTTAATTTTACTCAACACGAGGAAACTTACCAGGTCCAGACATAGTAAGGATTGACAGATTGAGAGCTCTTTCTTGATTCTATGGGTGGTGGTGCATGGCCGTTCTTAGTTGGTGGAGAGATTTGTTTGGTTAATTCCGATAACGAACGAGACCTCAGCCTACTAACTAGCTACGTGGAGGTTCCCCTTCGTGGCCAACTTCTTAGAGGGACTATGGCTGTTTATGCCATGGAAGTTTGAGGCAATAATAGGTCTGTGATGCCCTTAGATGTTCTGGGCCGCACGCGTGCTACATTGATGCAGCCAATGAGTTTTTCTTCCTGGTTCGAGAGCATCGGGAAATATTCTCAAATTGCATCGTGATGGGGATAGACCATTGCAATTATTGGTCTTCAACGAGGAATTCCTAGTAAGCACGTGTCATCAACTCATGTTGACTACGTCCCTGCCCTTTGTACACACCGCCTGTCACTCCTACCGATTGAATGATCCGGTGAAGTGTTCGGATTGTGTCGACGACGGTCGTTTTCCGCTGTCGACGTCATGAGAAGTTCATTGAACCTTATCATTTAGAGGAAGGACAAGTCGTAACAACGCTACCGTAGGTGAACCTGTGGTAGGATCATTGATAGCAGGGTTTGGTTTTTTCGTTTGGGTTGTTTGGGTTTCGATTACATGTAATCTAGGAATGTGTGGTGTGTCTCTAGGATAGCGGGTTTGATGCTTGTCGGGGTGGTGCCTCTTGTGAAAGAGACTCACAATGTTTTTAGTTGCCTATCTTGAGTTCACGCCTGTTGTTTCGTGTACTTGCAAGAGATGCTTGTGCTTGTCCCATCCTTTGTTATTGTTTCCCATAATGTGTTTTTTATATGGGGTTTGGAAGCTCATTGCTCAGGAGCCCCCTCTCCAACGGTATGTTTGGTGGGGCATGGTTGCTGTAGTCGAGGTGCTTGGGAAATATGATGGAGGTGGTAGCGGCGGTGGCTTATTGTGTGTTTGCTTGGGCGAGCCTTTTTGTTGGTGGTTGGTTCAAGGGAGTGGTTGCGTGTGCGCTTCCTACCTCAACCCTTTCCTGAGGGGAAAATGTTGGGGTGGGGTCAAATATGGGATGGATGAAGAGCAGAGAAATTTGTTGGGCTAGCCACCCTAGTCCTCTTGACTATTCCTTGACATGCCCTCACGGAAGGGTTGGGTATAGGTAATGAAATAGCCCTTCCTTGGTCCGAGCTCCATCAAAATTGCAAGTTTCCTCGTCAATGGGAACGAGGTAGCGCATTATTTTCTCGTGCCTTTGGTGTTGAGGGAATTCCTTGTCCTTTCTTGAGCCACTCCCCCTTCCAAGGAAAGTAGGAAGTAGGTTATGTCCTTGTATCACCATTTGGATTGTGGGTTTTTTGCGCAACTTGGTCATTTTCCTTGATGTGTCGATTGTTGCAATAGCGTTGTGGTGTGCGCTTTGGGGGCTTCCCTATTTTTAGGGCATGACATTGCATCGCCGGTGTATTTTTGGCCCTGGGTTTTATCCAGTATTGAGTGTCAGCCTGCGATAACTCCTCTTTGGAGTTTCGGTTGTTTGGGCCCCCTTGAATTTTTGGCTGGAAAGGTTGTTGGGTGTCCTGTACATGGAGGGGTGAAATAGCGGGGTGGGTTTGCTATTAGTGCATTTTTTGTCTGAAGCCTTGTGTGGGTTGGGGGGTTGTTTACCTCTCGGTAATAATGTGCTCCAAGCACTTGTCTCATCATGGCCCTTGGATTTTCTAGTGGTCAAGTTTAGGTTGTGGCTTGTTTGCTTGGTTGTTTGATTGCCGCTTGTTATGTCGTGTAGATAGAAAGGATTTTGCGTCATAATGTATGTGGAATGGTGAAAAAATGTGGGATGTTTTTTATTGGGTGCCTTGTTTTCCTTCTTTTTGGTTAAGCCAATGTCCCCTCGCGTGGCGGTGGCCCTATGTTTTTCTAGCTAGCATTGCTTGAAATTTGGCCCCCTTTCTCTATCCACGAAAATTGGGATTTTCGTGGATTGACATTTTCGGAAGGATGAAAAAGAAGTGTGAGTTGTTGCTGGGGTGGCTGCCCTAGTCCTTCTCAATAACCGATATGTGCAGTTCCCTCCTTTTTGAGAGGGCAGGGGCCCTTGAAAGCCTGTTTTGGTTCTCTTTTTTCTTTTCTCTTTTTGTGTTGATTTTTTCCCTTCCTCCTTTCGGCCCCTAGACTTACGGAGAAAAGGGTGAATCGTTGGGGATTGGCATTCGCGAAGGATGAAAGGCAGTGCGAGCTCCTGGGTTGGCCACCCTAGTCCTTCCTGATTGTCCTTCCTTGAGATTCCCCCCCTTTTGTGAGGGAACGGAGCTCACGAAGAGTTTTTTATCTATTTGGGCATCCTCCTTTGAGCCGGTGGACAATTTTTCTTCTCTTTCTTTCATGTGTTTTTCTTACTTTCCTCGTTTTGGCCCCTATCTTTACGGAGAAAAAAGGGGGAGTTGTAGTGGCTTGATGTTCGTGAAGGACGAAAAGAAGTGCGAGTTTCAGGGTGGCCACCCTAGTCCTTCTTGGTCATCTTTCTTTACAATTCTCCCTTTTTGAAAAGGCACGGGGTTTGGAAAGCAGCTCTTCTTGCTTGTCTTCTTGAGATTTCCCTTGTGAGGGGGTGGGAGCCACCTTATCTTTCTTCTTCTTTGTTATATGCATATGTGTTGCTTTTCCCCTTCCCTTCCTCTTGTTGGCCCCCAGCAGTGTTACAGAGAAGAAAGGGGGGAACTGTTGTGGTTGGGTCTTCGAGAAGGATGAAAAGTAGCGGGAGCTCCTGGGTTGGCCACGCTAGTCCTTCTCGATCACCGTTCCTTGCAGTTCCCCCCTTTTTGCAAAGGCATGGGGGGGTTCAGGGGGGAGGAGGGGCTTGTTTGAGCCCCTTCCCTTTAGTGAGTGGGGGTTAGGGAGTGCGGTTGTCTTGAGGGCGAAGGGGGCTTGTTGCTCTTGTTGCGATGCATTGTGCGTTGGGTTGGCTTTTAGCCATTTCTCCTGGGGGTGTGATTTTTTGGTAACACACGGAAGCAACTCTCAGCAACAGATATCTCGGCTCTTGTTACGATGAAGAACGTACCGAAATGTGATACATAGTGTGAATTGCAGAATCCAGTGAATCTTCGAGTTTTTGAACATAATTTGCGCCCGAGGCTTCTGTCAAGGGCACGTTTGTCTGGGCATCACGTCCCAATCAAACGCGCTCCTTGCAATACGTTAGGTAGCAGTGGAGGTGGTCATCCATGCCCAATGCGGATTGGTTGGCTAAAATGCGGCAGGCGATGTTTCGTGGCGTGCGTCAGCAAGTGGTGATCTTGTCCCCTTGGTTGGGCAGTCGGCGTTAGCCGATGCGGGCTCTGTGCAGCATCCCTCGAACTTGCTTTGCTCTCTCTTGTCCTCCCAATGGGTAGGGTGGATTTAGCTCCAAATTGTGACCTAAGCTCAGGCGAGAACACCCGCTAAATTTAAGCATATAATTAAGCGGAGGAAAAGAAATTTACGAGGATTCCCCTAGTAGCGGCGAGCGAACCGGGAAGAGCCCAACATGAAAATCAGGTGGCAGCATCACCTGAATTGTAGTCTATAGAAGTGTCCTTAGCATCAGACCTGGGCCAATTCCCTTGGAAGGGGGCGCCTAAGAGGGTGATAGCCTCGTCAGGCTGGGAACCTGCTGCATCACGAGGCGTTGTCGGTGAGTCGGGTTGTTTGGGAATGCAGCCCTAATTGGGTGGTAAATTCCCTCCAAGGCTAAATACGGGTGAGAGACCGATAGCGAACAAGTACCACGAGGGAAAGATGAAAAGGACTTTGAAAAGAGAGTTAAAGAGTGCTTGAAATTGCCGGGAGGGAAGCAGATGGAGGTTGTTGATGTGTCTCGGTTGGATGTGGAATGGCTCAAGCTGGTCCGCCGCTCGACTTAAGGTGCAAACCAACACGGGCTGTTGCATCATCACAAGCACGGGTGGAGTACTGGTTGTCGGTTTTCCATTGCGTTGGTCGAGGGACGAAGTGCGTGCCCTTTTGGCGGGTTGTGTGCACCTACGTGCTCGTGGTGTTGGTTGGCAAACTTTCCATTCGGCCCGTCTTGAAACACAGACCAAGGAGTCTAACATGTGTGCGAGTCAACGAGTTTGAAAACCTGTGAGGTGCAAGCAAGCTGACAGGTGAGATCCCCTCTCTGCGGGGGCTGCATCGTCAACCGACCTTGAGCTTATGCGAAGGGTTCGAGTGCGAGCACACCTGTTGGGGCCCAAAATATGGTGAACTATGCCTGAGTAGGGTGAAGCCAGAGGAAACTCTGGTGGAGGCTCGTAGTGATACTGACATGCAAATCATTCGTCTAACTTGGGTATAGGGGTGAAAGACTAATCGAACCATATAGTAGTTGGTTTCCTCTGAAGTTTCCCTCAGGATAGCTGGAGCTCACGCGCGATTTTTATCAGGTAAATCAAATGATTAGAGGCATCGGGGGCGTAACGCCCTCGACCTATTCTAAATATTTAAAAAGGTAAGAGGATGCGGCTGCTCCATTGAGTCGTGCCATGGAATCGAGAGCTCCAAGTGGGCCATTTTTGGTAAGCAGAACTGGCGATGCGGGATGAAATGAAAGTTGAGTTACGGTGCCGAATTGAGCGCTAACCTAGATCCCACAAAGGGTGTTGGTTGATTAAGATAGCAGGATGGTGGTCATGGAAGTCAAAATCCGCTAAGGAGTGTGTAACAACTCACCTGCCGAATCAACTAGCCCCAAAAATGGATGGCATTGAAGTGCGCAACCTATACTCAACCGTCGGAGAAATTTCCTGGCTTCGATGAGTAGGAGGACGCAGGGGTCATTGAGAAACCTCGGGCGTGAGCTTGGGTGGATCGTCCCCCAGTGCAGATCTTGGTCGTAGTAGCAAATATTCAAATGAGAACTTTGAAGACTAAAGTGGGGAAAGGTTCTATGTGAACAGCACTTGGACATGGGTTAGTCAATCCTAAGAGATGGTGAAGCTTTGTATCAATGGTGCACTCTGCACGAGCATCGAAAGGGAATCGAGTTAATATTCCCAAACCGAGACATGGCGGCGGGCGGCAATGTTAGGAAATTCGGAGACGTCGTTGGGGGCCCCGGGAAGAGTTATCTTTTCTTTTTAACAGCTTGCCCACCCTGGAATCGGTTCACCTGGAGATAGGGTCCAGCAGCTAGAAGAGCACCGCATGTCTTGCGGTGTCTGGTGTGCCCTCGGCGGCCCTTGAAAATCTAGAGGACCGAGTACCGTTCATGCCCGGTCATACTCATAACCGCATCAGGTCTCCAAGGTGAACAGCCTATGGTCAATAGAATAATGTAGGTAAGGGAAGTCGGAAAAATGGATCCGTAACTTCGGGAAAAGGATTGGCTTTGAGGGCTAGACCTAGGGGTCTGTGCCCTTAACTCATGGGCTGTCAGCAGTCTTCCCGAGCTTCTCTCGTGGCGAGGGTAGGAAGTCACGTGGCGATTGGGCTACGGGCGTAGAATGCCCCCTCGCGGGGGCTTTTCCCTAGGCGGCGAACAATCAACTCAGAACTAGTACGGACAAGGGGAATCCGAATGTTTAATTAAAAAAAAGCATTGCGATGGTCCCTGCGGATGCTGACGCAATGTGATTTCTGCCTAGTGCTCTGAATGTCAAAGTGAGGAAATTCAACCAAGCGCGGGTAAATGGCGAGAGTAACTATGACTCTCTTAAGGTAGCCAAATGCCTCGTCATCTAATTAGTGACGTGCATGAATGGATTAACGAGATTCCCACTGTCCTTATCTACTATCTAGAGAAACCACAGCCAAGGGAACTAGCTTGGTAGAATTAGTGGGGAAAGGAAACCCTGTTGAGCTTGACTCTAGTCCGACTTTGTGAAATGACTTGAGAGGTGTAGAATAAGTGGGAGCCGTTTTTGGTGCAAGTGAAATACCACTACTTTTAATGTTATTTTACTTATTCTGTGGGGCGGAGATGGGGAACTGCCCCTGTTTTTGGCCTTAAGGCACGTTTCGGTGGGTCGATCCGGGTGGAAGACATTTTCAGGTGGGGAGTTTGGCTGGGGCGGCACATCTGTTAAAAGATAACACAGGTGTCCTAAGATGAGCTTAACGAGAACATAAATCTCGTGTGGAACAAAAGGGTAAAAAATCATTTGATTTTGATTTTCAGAACGAATACAAACCGTGAAAGCGTGGCCTATCAATCCTTTAGACTTTCGAAATTTGAAGCTAGAGGTGTCAAAAAAGTTACCACAGGGATAACTGGCTTGTGGTAGCCAAGCGTTCATAGCGACGTTGCTTTTTTATCCTTCGATGTCGACTCTTCCTATCATTGTGAAGCAGAATTCACCAAGTGTTGGATTGTTCACCCACCAATAGGGAACGTGAGCTGGGTTTAGACCGTCGTGAGATAGGTTAGTTTTACCCTACTGATGAACTGCACCGCAATAGTAATTCAACTTAGTACGAGAGGAACCGTTGATTCACACAATTGGTCATCGCGCTTGGTTGAAAAGCCAGTGGAGCGAAACTACCGTGTGTCGGATTATGACTGAATGCCTCTAAGTCAGAATCCATGCTAGAAGTGGTACATGTCACTCTTTGACTGTATCTCGACCCACAGTAGGGGTGTCTCTTTGTCACCCCCAGGGACCCGTGTCATTTGCAACCCGGGATCGTGAAGCATCTCGATCAGGGAAGCTTTGAAGTTCAATTTCAAATGGTCGTTGAGAAGAATCCTTTGCAAACGACTTAAATACATGATGGGGTATTATAAGGGGCAGAGTGGCCTTTTTGCCTCAATTCGGAGCTTCGCTCTTGTCACTTTATTCAAAATTTGGACGACTATCGTCGTTTCAACTTCTCTGCTGCCCCCCCCCCCGTATTTTCATTCAAACATCGTTTCATTTGTTCGGATCTCAAAAATGAATTTATTTCTTGGGGGTGGTAAATTTGGGGTTTCCAATGGCATGGCTGTGAGAGGGGTCACCAGTCTGTGGAACTTGTGGTCGGTGGCATGGAAACCCTAAATTTCCATGTCACGACACGACGAAAAACCAGAACTGGGGGTTTCCGCATCCTCCCGTGCCCACGAGGGAAACACGCTAGGGAAATTGGGGTTTCCATTTCACAGCACACAGCAAAGGGCCGCCCTCGAGCCTAGGAAACTTGGGGTTTCCATGTCCTGCCCTCGATGGAAACCACGGGTTTCCATGTTTTACGGCACACTAGAAACTTGGGGTTTCCATGACGATGGAAACCGTTGCCCGAGTCTAGGGAAATGGTGGTGTTTTGAAACCACGGATCCAAGCCTCTGGGGAACTCTGAGTTTTTTCAATGTCACAGCGCATACAAACCCACTACCCAAGTCAATGAAACTCGAGGGTTTCCATTTCGCCACGCGACGAACAACCACCCCAATTTGGAGAAACTCGGGGTTTCCATTTCGTGGCTCACCTCGGGTTCTCGTGTCCCACCGCGATGGAAACGGCAACACCACCACGGGATGCTTGGGGGTTCCATGCCACAGCATGATAGAAACCAACACCCAAGTATGGGGAACTTCAATTTTCCATGTCACGGCGCGACGGAAACCGCTGCCCGGGGTTCGCGGAGCCCGGGGGTTCCCATTTTTTGCGGCACGACGGATACCGCCCAATTCCGGGAAACTCGAGGATTTCCATGTCCCGCCATGACATAAACCGTGGCCTCAGTGTGAGGAGCTCGAGTTTCCATGTCGCGACATGACGGAGAACCACCCAAGCCTACGGAACTTTGGGGCTTCTGTTTCGTGGCATGAGGGAAACCGCCTAGTTCTGGGAACCTTGCGGTTTCCATCTCTCACCACGACGAAAACCATTCCCCTAGTGAGGGGAACTTGGGTTTCCATGTCACAGCATGATCATAATCACCCAAGTTTACGGAACTCGTGGTTTCCGTTGCCCGGCATGGTGGAGAACCACCCAAGTCTGGCGAACTTGGGGCTTCCATTTCGCGGCACGATGGGAACCGCTCCCCTGGTCTGTCTCCGAAACTTGGGGTTTTCGTGTCTCATTGTGATGGAAGCCTTCCAAGTGTTAGGAAGGTTGGGTTTTGTAAGGCCCCAAGAATCCATGAGGTGCGTTCGGGGTAACGGGCATGCCCATTGGGCGTTTGGACAATGTCCGGGCACCGTGCGACGTTACGGGTGAACGGTCGCACAGTAACCGCATGGGCGTGGGTGTGTGCGGGCGAGCGGCATGGGTGCGTCACACATAGCCGGCGATGGCATTGGAAAAAGAAACGTTATAGGAAAAACATCACACCGTAGCCAGAATCATAAAATTGACGCATGAGTTGAGCGTCCGACGCTACACGAGTGGGCGGACAGCTGAACGATGGGGGTCTGCTTGGGTCCACCGAGTGACCCACGACACACACACATGATACGCATATTAATACAACTTGCGGATGATGGAGAAGTCATCCAACCAATGATCAAGCAAGCATATGAGTGCGAGCACATTGGAGCACCACGAGCTAAGCCAACAGCTCATTGGTGAAGGAAACACAGCAGCGGTGAACGTGGGTCGAGTCGGGTTGTTGATGTGCAGGGTGTGCAGAATTCATCTACAGGGCATCCGCACCGTAGGACGGGTCGAGTCGGGCAGTGCGCAGGTCGAGTCATGTGACAGACATGCAGGGCGTGCGAAAATTCTCCGCAGGGCATCCACAGTGCAAGGTCGGGTCGAGCAGGGCGTCCGCACGGTCTGAGCTTCAGTTCAGAGGTCGTTCTGAAGGCATCATGAGTTAGAATTGAGTGTCGAAAGTAGAAGCAGGTGCGTATTGATGGGATGGAGCTAACCATGTAACTGGGGAGAGGATTGGACACACGAAGAGCTTGCGGGGAGGAATGAAATCATTTGCAGTGCCGTCCCGAGTGACCCGGCAGCACTTGGGCGGTTTTATGCAGGATATTCCATAGGTGAAGTCTAATGTTTTAAAAGATTTTTTTTTTCAAGCATTGTAAGCTTGGACAAAAAGTGACTTGCCTTGCCAAAGAACAAAGGGGGTCTTTTTCTGGATTGGAACTTATACTGTATTTCATATTTATGAAACATATTATCGGGCAGACCCATTATTAACTGGGAGTTGCCCCTCCCTTGTACGTATGTGCATACACTGTGGATATGATGATGATGTTTATGTTTTCCATAAAAATAAAATTTGATTAACTAATTTAATAAGTGTTGCCAAAGGCGTAGTCTACATACTTGAGTATTACTAAAAGGAGAAGTACGATAGTGCCGCACCCCGTCTATAGCATGGTTGAAAGATCACCGAAGGTCTAGGGGCATGACAGGTTTCCTCGCCCCGTTGTGACGACAGTCACCCAACTGTGCAAAATCTAAGGTTTCCATGTCCCTGCTCAATGGACACCACACAATTGTACGTCCACCACGATGGAAACCACCCCTATAAGACCCACGAGTCGAGGACGATGACGGAGGTCGTTGGAAGCGTTCGGTGGACATGCGATAAACAACAAAAACCATGATGAAAGGTCAGACGGGCGCGCCGACGGACGAAAACATCATTCAACTATTATGCGATGCTATCGTGGTGACCGTGGGATGTTTAGGAGTGACGTGCATAAACACATCCAAAAATGGTTGTGCATTGGCTTGGAGGCTTATAGGCCGGCCGTGGTGGCAAGCCGATGTTAAGGAGGAAATGTCACGTCGTAACCAAGGAGGACATCTGGCATGAGCAAAGATGAAATTTTTTGACTTATGAAGAAAGTGAGAATTCTCCGAGCAGAAATAGACAAGGTTGAAGAAGATTGAAGGAAGTTACTTGATAAGCTTCTCAAACTTAGAGACCTTGGAAAGATGAAGCATGGTGGCATGAAGCCCACTATGGCCAAACCAAAGGATGTTGTAGATGGGATTAAAGTCAAGGAAGAACTTGATGAAAAATTTGGACGAGGACCAAGCACATTACAAGCATTGATGGTGGATGATTCTCACAAGGATGTTGAAGATGTGGTAGAAGTCGAGGATGAACTTGATGAATAGGTTGGACCAGGGCCAAGCACATTGCAAGCATCGGTGATGGATGATTCCGGGGAGGATGTTGAGGATGTGGATATGATCAAGGAAGAAGTCATGGAACAAGTTGAACCTGGACCAAGCACATTGTAGGAATTCGGGGATGAACCACATGGAAATGTTGCAGAGGTGACAATGATCGAGGAGGAATTTTATGAGCAGGTGGAACCAAGATTGGAAGCATTGCAAACATTGATGAGGATTGGGTGCTTTGTGCACGTCTGAGCGGCCCGTTTGCTGTTTGCTCCCATGTGTGTCCATTCGGTCCATTTGGGTGGGCGCGCCGTTTTGCGTCGGTGAGGGTGTCTGTTCGGGTCGGATCATTTGGTTCGAGGGCGTCTTTTCGGATCGGGTCGTTTGGTTCGAGGGTGCCTGTGTCATATTTGCTAATTTGTGACCGCCCGGGTGCCTTGTGCACGTCCATGCAGCCTGTTTGCCGTTTGCACCCATGTGCGTTCATCCGGGTGATGGCGTCCGTTCGGGCGGGCGCACCGGGTGAGGATGTCCATTCGGGTCGGGTCGGGTCGTTTGGTCCAAGGGCGCCCATGTCAGATTTTATAATTTGCGACCGCCCAGGTTCCTTGTGCACGTCGGGGCGGCCTGTTTGCCATTTTCTCCCATGTGCATCCGTTCAGTCGGGCGCGTTGTGGCGTGCCGAGTGAGGGCATCCATTCAGGCGGGTGTGTCGGGTGAGTGCGTCCATTTGGGTCAGGTCGTGTCGGGTCGTTTGGTTCGAGGGCGTCCGTTTGGGTCGGGTCGAGTCGGGTTGTTTGGTCCGAGGGCATCCGTTCAGGTCAGGTCAGGTCATTGGGTCTGAGGGCGCTCGTGTCAGATTTGCTAAGTTGTGACTGCCCGAGTGCCTTGTGCATTTCCAAGTGGCCCGTTTTTCGTTTTCACCCATGTGCGTCAGTTCGAGTGGGTGCGCCGTGTCGCGCCGGGTGAGGACTTCCGTTCGGGTTGGGTCGTTTGGTCCGAGGGTGTCTGTGTCAGATTTTCTAAGTTGTGACCTCCCAGGTGCCTTGTGCATGTCAGGGCAGCCCGTTTCCCATTTGCTCCCATGTGTGTCCGTTCGGGTGGACGCGCCGTGTCGCCCCGTGTGAGGGCATCCGTTTGGGTCGAGTCGTTTGGTCCGAGGGCGTCCGTTCGGGTCGGGTCGTTTGGTCCGAGGGTGCCCGTGTTAGATTTGCTAAGTTGTGACTGCCTGGGTGCCTTGTGTATGTCCAAGAAGACCGTTCGCCGTTTGCTCCCATGTGCATCCATTCGGGTGAGGGCGTCCGTTCGGGCGGGCATGTCATGTGGTGCCGGGTGAGGTCATCTGTTCGGGTCGGGTCGTTTGGTCCAACGACGACTGTGTCAGATTTGCTAAGTTGTGATCGCCTGGGTGCCTTGTGCACGTCCAGGTGACCCATTTTCCGTTTGCTCCCATGTGCATCCATTCGGTCGGGCGCGCCATGTCGCGCCAGGTGAGGGCGTCCGTTCGGGTCGGGTTGGGTTGGGTCGTTTGGTCCGAGGGCACCCATTTCAGATTTGCTAAGTTGTGACCGCCCAGGTGCCTTGTGCATGTCCGGGCGGCCCATTTGTCATTTTCTCCCATGTGCGTCCGTTCAGTCGGGCATGCCGTGTCACGCCAGGTGAGGGATTCCGTTCGGGTCGGGTCGTTTGGTCCGAGGGTGCCCGTGTCAGATTTGCTAAGTTGTGACTGCCTGGGTGCCTTGTGCACATCCGAGCGGCCCGTTTTCTGTTTGCTCCGATCTGCGTCCTTTCGGGTGGGTGCGCCATGTCGCCTCGGGTGAGGGTGTCTGTTCGGGTCGGGTCATTTGGTCCGACGGTGCCCCTGTCAGATTTGCTAAGTTGTGACCACCCGGGTGCATTGTGCATGTCTGGGCGGACCGTTTGCCGTTTTCTCCCATGTGCGTCCGTTCGGGTCAGGTCATTTGGGCCGACGGTGCTCGTGTCAGATTTGCTAAGTTGTGACCACCCGGGTGCCTTGTGCACGTCCGGGCGGCCCGTTTTTCGTTTGCTTCCATGTGCGTCCGTTCGGTCGGGAGGGCCATGTCACGCCGGATGAGGGCGTCCGTTCGGGTCGGGTCGGGTTGTTTGGTCTGAGGGCACCCGTGTCATATTTTCTAAGTTGCGACCGCCCAGGTGCCTTGTGCACGTCGGGGTAGCCCTTTTGCCATTTTCTCCCATGTTCATCTGTTCGGTCAAGCGCGTTGTGTCGTGCCGGGCGAGGGCGTCCGTTTGGGCGGGCGTGCCGAGTGAGGGCGTTCGTTCGGGTCGGGTCGGGTCGGGTCGGGTCGGGTCGTTTGGTCCGAGGGTGTCCGTTCGGGTCGGGTCGGGTCGAGTCATTTGGTCTGAGGGCACCCATGTCAGATTTGCTAAGTTGTGACCACCTGGGTGCCTTGTGTACGTCCGGGCGGCCCGTTTGGCGTTTGCTCCCATGTGCGTTCGTTCGGGTGGGCGCGCCATGTTGCGCCGGGTGAGGGCTTCCATTCAGGTTGGGTCATTTGGTCCGAGGGTGCCCATGTCAGATTTGCTAATTTGTGACCGCCCGGGTACCTTGTGCACGTCCGGGTGGCCCATTTTCCATTTTCTCCCATGTGCATCCGTTTGGGTGGGCGCGCCGTGTTGCCCCGGGTGAGGGCGTCCATTCGGGTTGGGTCGTTTGGTCCGAGGGCCCCTGTGTCAAATTTGTTAAGTTGTGACCGCCTGGGTGCCTTACGCATGTCCGGGCGGACCATTTGCCATTTTATCCCATGTGTGTCCGTTTGGGTGAGGGCGTCAGTTCGGGCGGGCATGCCATGTCGCGCTGGGTGAGGGCGTCTGTTCGGGTCCGGTCGTTTGGTTCGATGGCGACCGTGTCAGATTTTATAAAGTGACCGCCCGGGTGACTTGTGCACATCCAAGCGGCCCATTTTCTGTTTTCTCCCATGTGCGTCCATTCGGTTGGGCGCGTCGTGTCACGCCGGGTGAGGGCGTCCGTTCGGGTCGGGTTGGGTCAGGTCATTTGGTCCGAGGGTGCCCGTGTTAGATTTTCTAAGTTGTGACTGCCCGGGTGCCTTGTGCACGTCCAGGCGGCCTGTTTTCCATTTTCTCCCATGTGCTTCCGTTCGGTCGGGTGCATCGTGTCGCACCAGGTGAGGGCTTCCGTTTGGGTCGGGTCGTTTCGTCCGAGGGTGCCCGTGTCAGATTTGCTAAGTTGTGACCGCCCAGGTGCCTTGTGCACGTCCGGAAGGCGCGTTTTCCATTTGCTCCCATGTGCGTCCATTCGGGTGCTCGCGCCATGTCGCCTTGGGTGAGGGTGTCCGTTCGAGTCGGGTCGTTTGGTCTGGGGCTCCGTTCGGGTCGGGTCATTTGGTCCGAGGGCGCCCGTGTCAAATTTGCTAAGTTGTGACCGCTTAGGTGCCTTGTGCACGCCCGGGCAGACCGTTTGCCATTTTCTCCCATGTGCATCGGTTCGGGTGAGGGCATCCATTCAGGCGGGCGTGCCGTGTGGTGCCAGGTGAGGGTGTCCATTCAGGTTGGGTCGTTTGGGCCGATAGCACCCGTGTCAGATTTGCTAATTTGTGACCACCTGGGTGCCTTGTGCATGTCTGGGTGGCTCGTTTGCTGTTTTCTCCCATGTTCGTCCATTCGGTCGGGCGGGCCGTGTCGCACCGGGTGAGGGCGTCCATTCAGGTCGGGTCGGGTTGTTTGGTCCGAGGGTGAGCGTGTCAGATTTTCTAAGTTGTGACCGCCCGGGTGCCTTTTGCATGTCTGGGTGGCCCATTTTCCGTTTTCTCCCATGTGCGTCCGTTCGGGTGGCCGCGTCATGTCTCCCTAGGTGAGGGCATCCGTTCGGGTCGGGTCGTTTGGTCCGAGGGCGCCTGTGTTAGATTTGCTAAGTTGTGAGTGCCTGAGTGCCTTGTGCTCATCTCGGCAGACCATTTTCTGTTTGCTCCCATGTGCATCCATTCATGTGAGGGCGTCCGTTCGGGCGGTCGTGCCATGTGGCGCCTGGCGAGGGCGTCCGTTTGGGTCAGGTCGTTTGGTCCGACGGTGACCGTGTCAGATTTGCTAATTTATGACCACCTGGGTGGCCCATTTGTCGTTTGCTCCCATGTGCATCCGTTCGGTCAAGCGCGCCGTGTCGCGTCGGGTGAGGGCGTCCGTTCGAGTCAGGTCGTTTGGTCCGAGGGCGCCCATTTGGGTCGGGTCATTTGGTCCGAGGGCACCCATGTCAGATTTTCTAAGTTGTGACTGACCGCGTGTGTTTTGCACGTTCGGGCGGCCCATTTGCCGTTTTCTCCCATGTGCATATGTTTGGGTGGGCGCGCAGCATCTCCCCGGGTGAGGGCGTCCGTTCCGGTCGGGTCGTTTGGTCTGAGGGTGCCTGTGTGAAATTTTCTAAGTTGTGACCGCCCAGGTGCCTTGTGCATGTCCGGGCGACCCGTTTGCCGTTTGCTCCCATGTGCCTCTGTTCGGGTGGGCACGCCGTGTCGCCCCTGGTGAGGGCCTCCATTCGGGTCGGGTCGTTTGGTCCGCGGGCATCTGTTTGGGTCGGGTCATTTGGTCGGAGGGCGCCCGTGTCATTGTTACTAAGTTGTGACCGCCCGGGTGCCTTGTGCACGTCCGAGCGGCCTGTTTTCCATTTTCTCCCATGTGCATCCGTTCGTGCGGGTGCGCCGTGTCGCGCCGGGTAGGGCGCCCGTTCGGGTCAGGTCGTTTGGTCACAGGGTGCCCATGTCAGATTTGCCAAGATGTGACCACCCGGGTGCCTTGTGCACATCCAGGCAGCTTGTTTTCTCCCATGTGCATCTATTTGGGAGTGCGCGCCGTGTCGCCCTAGGTGAGGGCCTCCGTTCGGGTCGGGTCATTTTGTCCGAGGGTGCCCATGTCAGATTTGCTAAGTTGTGACTGCCCGAGTGCCTTATGCACGTTCGGGCGGCCTGTGTCAGATTTGCTTTTCATGTGAAAGGTGGGTTGGTAATTCAGTTGGTTTGTTCAGTTGTGCTTGAAGAGTGGCCTTGGGTAATTTTTAGGGTCGCCGAATTTCTTGTCTCCATCAACACTCGGTAGCATATGAGCGGTAATTTTTGCCATGCTCATCCTCGGAGGCATGTTTGAAAAATCTCTCTCATCCACTCTATTTTCTTGCAGTTGGATGGGGTTGTTGTGTGTGGCTCCTTGAGATGACTATCCGCTTGTTGGCTTTGTTGAAATCATCTCTTCGGTATCTCTCTCTTGTGGCCCTTGGTCGCACGTTTTCTCTGATGAAATGAGCATTTCACTATGTCACTTGTTGGCTCCGTCAATGTCAGATCTTCTCTATATTGTTCATCTCCTCCCTTTTTGCTTGTGGGGGGAGGGTTTGGATTTTTGTGTGAAAGGTGGGTTGGTAATTTATTTTCTTGTTCGGGTGTGCCTGAAGAAGGGCCTTGGGTCCTTTGTAGGGTCGCTAACTCTCATCTTCTCTCCATCCCCACTCGGTATCACATGAGCGGTAATGTTGGCCATGCTTGTCCTGGGAGGCATATGTGAAAAAAGTTACCCTTTCACTCTGTGTTCTCAGAGTTGGATGAGGTTGTTGTGTGTGGCTCCTTGAGACAACTGGCCAGTCACCAATGTCGCTCTTGTGCCCCTTTCTTGCTCTTTGGCTCCGTCGATGTCGGCTCTTCGCTATATTGTTCACCTCCTCCCTTTTTGGTGGGTGGGAGAGGTGGGATTTTCTCTCATTCACTTCATGAAATCTGCTCTTCGCCATATTGTTCACCTCCTCCCCTTTTGGTGGGGGGAGGGGTTGGATTTTCGTGTGAAAGGTGGGGTGGTAATTGAGTTGCTTGTTCGGGTGTGCCTGAAGAAGGGCCTTGGGTCCTTTGTAGGGTCGTCGACTCTCATCTTCTCTCCATCCCCACTCGGTAGCACATGAGAGGTAATGTTGGCCATGCTTGTCCTAGGAGGCATATGTGAAAAGAGTAATACCCTTTCGCTCTGTGTTCTCAGAGTTGGATGAGGTTGCTATGTGTGACTCCTTGTGACAACTGGCCAGTCTCCTATGTCGCTCTCGTGCCCCTTGGTCACTCGTTGGCCTCGTCGATGTCAGCTCTTTGCTATATTGCTCACCTCCTCCCTTTTTTGGTGGGTGGGAGAGGTGGGATTTTCTCTCGTTGGCTTCGTGAAATCGGCTCTTCACTATGTTGTTCACCTCCTCCCCTTTTGGTGGGGGGAGAGGTTGGATTTTCGTGTGAAATGTGGGTTGGTAATT
>CM076583.1:1080127665-1080163889 GCA_034641835.2 Pinus albicaulis
GGAGAAAAGGGTGAATCGTTGGGGATTGGCATTCGCGAAGGATGAAAGGCAGTGCGAGCTCTTGGGTTGGCCACCCTAGTCCTTCCCGATCGTCATTCCTTGCAATTCCCCCCCTTTTGCGAGGGGGCGGGGCCCACGAAGAGTTTTTTATCTGTTTGGGCCTCCTCATTTGAGCTGGTGGACAATTTTTCTTCTCTTTATTTCATGTGTTTTTCTTACTTTCCTCGTTCCGACCCCTATCTTTACAGAGAAAAAAGGGGGAGTTGTGGTGGCTTGATGTTCGTGAAGGATGAAAAGAAGTGCGAGTTTCAGGGTGGCCATCCTAGTCCTTCTCGGTCATCGTTCTTTACAATTCTACCCTTTTTGAAAAGGCACGGGGTTTGGAAAGTAGCTCTTTTTTCTTGTCTTCCTGAGATTTCCCTTGTGAGGGGGTGGGAGCCACCTTCTCTTTCTTCTTCTCTGTTATATGCATATGTGCTACTTTTTCCCCTTCCCTTCCTCTTGTTGGCCCCCAGCACTGTTACGGAGAAGAAAGGGGGGAACTGTTGTGGTTGGGTCATCGAGAAGGATGAAAGGCAGCGAGAGCTCCTCGGTTGGTCACCCTAGTCCTTCTCAATCACCGTTCCTTGCAGTTCCCCCCTTTTTGAAAAGGAATGGGGGGGTTTGGGGGGGAGGAGGGGCTTGTTTGAGCCCCTTCCCTTTAGTGAGTGGGGGTTAGGGAGTGCGGTTGTCTTGAGGGGGAAGGGGGCTTGTTTCTCTTGTTGCGACGCATTGTGCGTTGGGTTGGATTTTAGCCATTTCTCCTGGGGGTGCGATTTTTTGGTAACACATGGAAATGACACTCGGAAATGGATATCTTGGCTCTTGTTACAATGAAGAACATAGTGAAATGCGATACTTAGTGTGAATTGCAGAATCCCGTGAATCATCGAGTTTTTGAACGCAATTTGTGCCCGAGGCTTCGGTTGAGGGCACGTCTGTCTGGGCATCGCATCCCAATCAAACGCGCTCCTTGCAATATGTTAGGGAGCAGCAGAGGTGGTCATCCATGCCCAATGCAGTGCGGTGCCCACCATGCATCGACAAGAGGTGATCTTGTCCCCTTGGTTGGGTAGGGTGGATTTAGATCCAACTTACGACCTCAACTCAGGCGAGAACACCCGTTGAGTTTAAGCATATAATTACGCGGAGGAAAAGAAACTTACGAGGATTCCCCTAGTAGCGGCGAGTGAACCGGGAAGAGCCCAACATGAAAATCGGGTGGCAGCATTGCCTGAATTGTAGTCTGTAGAAGCGTCCTTAGCGGTGGACCTGGGCCAAGTCCCTTGGAAGGGGGCGACTGAGAGGGTGACAACCCCATCGAGCCAGGACCCTGCCGCATCATGAGGCATTTTTGGCGAGTCGGGTTTTTTGGGAATGCAGACCTAATTGGGTGGTAAATTCCGTCCAAGGCTAAATATGGGTGAGAGACCAATAGCGAACAAGTACCGTGAGGGAACTATGAAAAGGACTTTGAAAAGAGAGTTAAAGAGTGCTTGAAATTTCTGGGAGGGAAGCGGATGGAGGCTGTCGATGTGTCTCGGTCGGATGTGGAATGGCTTAGGCTGGTCTGCCGTTTGACTTGAGGTGCAAACCAACACAGGCTGCTGCATCGTCACAAGCGCGGGTGGAGTACCACCTATTGGTTTGTCGTTGCGGTGGTCAAAGGACGAAGCGCGCACCCTTGTGGCGGCCTGTGTGCACCTACGTGCTCATGGTGTTGGTTGGCAGGCTTTCCATTCGGCCCGTCTTGAAACAAAAACCAAGGAGTCTAACATGTGTGCGAGTCGGCGGGTTTGAAAACCTGCGAGGCGCAAGGAAGCTGACGGGAAAGATCCCCTCTCTGTGGGGGGTGCATCGTCGACCGACCTTGAGCTTATGCAAAGGGTTCGAGTGCAAGCACACCTATTGGGACCTGAAAGATGGTGAACTATGCCTAAGAAGGGCGAAGCCAGAGGAAACTCTGGTGGAGGCTCGTAGTGATACTGACATGTAAATCGTTCGTGTGACTTGGGTATAGGGGCAAAAGACTAATCGAACCATCTCGTAGTTGTTTTCCTCTGAAGTTTGCCTTAGGATAGCTGGAGCTCACACGCAAGTTTTATCAGGTAAAGCAAATGATTAGATTCATCGGGGGCATAACACCCTTGAAATATTCTCAAACTTTAAATAGGTAAGAGGGTGCGGCTGCTCCATTGAGCCGTGCCATGGAATCGAGAGCTCCAAGTGGGCCATTTTTGGTAAGTAGAACTGGCGATGTGGGATGAACTGAAAGTTGAGTTACGGTGCCAAATTGCGCACTAACCTAGATCCCACAAAGGGTGTTGGTTGATTAAGATAGTAGGACGGTGGTCATGGAAGTCGAAATCCGCTAAGGAGTGTGTAACAACTCACTTGCCGAATCAACTAGCCCCGAAAATGGATGGCGCTGAAGCACGCAACCTATACTCGATCGTCGGAGCAATTTCCTGGCTTCGATGAGTAGGAGGACGTGGGGGTCATTGAGAAACCTCGGGCGTGAGCTTGGGTGGATCAGCCCCCGGTGTAGATCTTGGTGGTAGTAGCAAATATTCAAATGAGAACTTTGAAGACTGAAGTGGGGAAAGGTTCCATGTGAACAACACTTGGACATGGGTTAGTCGATCCTAAGAGATGTGGAAGCCCACTTTGAAGGGTGCATCGTACGTTACTGAAAGGAACTCGTTAATATTCTTTAAATCCCAAGATACAAGGCGGTGGAACAACGTTAGGAAATTTGGAAAGACGTCGCTTGGGGTCCCGAGAAGAGCACATTTTTTCAATGGGGGGCCTTGCCCACCCTACAAACTGTTCACTCTCGTAGATAGGGTCCAATAGGGCCAAGGCGAGCACGGCATATCTCGTCTTTTAGGCGAGGTTTCGTCGCCCTTGAAACTCTAGAGGACCGAGTACCATTCATGCTCGGTCGTACTCATGACCGCATCAGGTCTCCAAGGTCAACAGCCTCTGATCAATAGAACAATGTAGGTAAGGGAAGTCGAAAAAACGGATCTGTAAATTTGGGAAAAGGATTGGCTCTAAGGGCTGGGCCTAGGGGTCTGCACCCTCAACTCGTGGGTTGTTGGCAGTCTGCCCGAGCTGCTCTCGTGACGAGGGCGGGAAGTCATGTGCCGATTGGGCTACAAGCGTAGAATGTACTGCGGGCTTTTCCTTAGTTAAATGACTTAATTGGTATGGAAAGGGGAATCTAATTATTTAATTAAAACAAATCATTTAAGGCTTGCGGCTATGCTATTTCAATGTGATTTTCACCAAAGGTTTCGAATGTCAAAGTAACATTCAACCATGTAAACGACGGTGAGCAACATGACTCTCTTAAGGTAGCCAAATGCTCGCTATCTAATTGTCGATGCGATGAATGGATTAACGAGATTCTCCACCTGCTCCTATTCACTATCTAGCTAAATCGCCAACCAAGGGAACGTTTTCTAAGAAGAACTTGAAGTGAAAGAAGACCCTGTTGAGCTGACTCTAGTCCCACTTTGTGAAATGATCGAGGAGCAGAACAAGCAAGCTGCTGGCGCCGAGCTGCCCGCCAACGTTATTTTTCTTATTCCTTGGGGCGGAGATGGGAAACTACCCCTGTTTTTGGCCTTAAGGCACATTTCGGTAGGTCGATCCGGGCATAAGACCTTGTCAGGTGGGGATTTTGGCTGGGGTGGCACATCTGTTAAAAGATAACGCAGGTGTCCTAAGATGAGCTCAACGAGAACATAAATCTCATGTGGAACAAAAGGGTAAAAGCTCATTTGATTTTGATTTTTAGTACGAATACAAACCGTGAAAGCGTGGCTACCTTGTGTCAAACTATGACTGAACACCTCTAAGTTAGAATCCACGCTAGAAGTGGTGCATGTCACTCTTTGACTGTATCTCGACTCGCAGTAGGGACGTCTCTTTTTTGCCCCCAAGGGCTCGTGTGATTTTCAAACCGTAATCGTGAAGCATCTCGATCGGGGCAGCTTTGAAGTTAAATTTCAAATGGTCGTTGAGAAGAATCTTTTGCAAATGACTTAAATACGCGACGGGGTATTGTAAGTGGCAGAGTGGCCTTACTGCCACGATCCACTGAGATTCAGTCCTTGGTCGCCTCGATTCAGAGCTTCGCTCTTGTCACTTTCTTCAAAATTCGGACGACTATCTCCATTTCACCTTCTCTGCCGCGCCCCCCCCCCCCCCCCCCCTCCCCCCATCTTTTCATTCAAACATCGTTTCATTTGTTCGCATCTCAAAAATGCATTTCTTGCTTGGGGGTGGGAAATTTGGGGTTTCCAATTCCACGGCTGCGAGAGGGGTCGCCAGTCTGTGGAACTTGTGGTCGGTGGCATGGAAACCCCAAATTTCCATGTCGCGGCATGGCGCAAAACCATCCCAGGCCTGCAGAACTAGGGGTTTCCGCATCCTCCCACACCCACAAGGGAAACACGCTGGGGAAATTGGGGTTTCCATTTCAAGGCACACAGCGGAGGGCTGCTCCTGAGCCCGAGAAACTTATGGTTTCCATGTCCCGCCCCAATGGAAACTGCGGGTTTCCATGTTTTACGGCACACTAGAAACTTGGGGTTTCCATGACGATGGAATCCGTCGCCCGAGTCTAGGGAACTGGTGGTGTTTCGAAACTGCAGATCCAAGCCTCTGGGGAACTCCGGGTTTTTTCCATGTCACGGTGCGTACAAACCCGCTGCCCAAGTCAATGAAACTCGGGGGTTTCCATTTCACCACACGATGGACAACCGCCCCAATTTGGAGAAACTCAGGGTTTCCATTTCATGGCACGGCGGAAAATTTCCCAAGTCTGGGAAACCTGGGGTTCCCATGTCCCGCCGCAATGGAAACCACAACCCCATCACAGGGTGATTGGGGGTTCCATGCTGCAGCGTGACAAAAACTGCTGCCCAAGTATGGGGAACTTCGAGTTTCCATGTCACGGCGCGACGGAAACCACTTCCCGGGGTCCGCGGAGCCTGGGGGTTCCCATTTGTTGCGGCACGATGGATACCGCCCAATTCTGGGAAACTCGGGGATTTCTACATCCCGCCACGACATAAACCGTGGCCTCAATACGGGGAGCTCAGGTTTCCATGTCACGGCACGACGAAGAACTGCCCAAGCCTACAGAACTTTGGGGCTTCTGTTTCGTGGCATGAGGAAAACCACCTAGTTCTGGGAACCTTGTGGTTTCCATCTCCTGCCGTGATGAAAACTGTGCCCCTGGTGAGGGGAACTTGGGTTTACATGTCATGGCACAACTATAATCACCCAAGTTTATGGAACTCCTAGTTTTCGTTGCCTGGAACAGCGGAGAACCGCCCAAGTCTGGTGAACTTGGGGCTTCCATTTCGCGACGCGATGGAAACTGCTCCCCTGGTCTGTCTCCAGAACTTGGGGTTTTCGTGCCTTGTCACAACGAAAGCCTTCCAAGTGCGAGGAAGTTTGGGTTTTGTAAGGCCCCAAGACTTCATGAGGCGCGTTCGGGGTAACGGGCGCGCTCATCGGGCGTTTGGACGGTGTTTGGACCTCATGCGACGTTACGGGTGAACCGTCACACAGTAACTG
Source organism: Pinus albicaulis (assembly GCA_034641835.2). Classification (NCBI taxonomy): domain Eukaryota; kingdom Viridiplantae; phylum Streptophyta; class Pinopsida; order Pinales; family Pinaceae; genus Pinus; species Pinus albicaulis. Next base: position 1,080,133,300 of record CM076583.1, read on the forward strand.
CACGGGCACGGGTGTGTGGCGGCGAGCGCCACGGGCACGTCACACAAAACCGGCGGTGGCATTAGAAAAAGTGACGTTATAGGTGAAACGTCACAACGTAGCCAGAGTCATAAAACTGACGCACGATTTGAGCGGCCAACACTACATGAGTGGGCAGACAGCTAAATGATGGGGGTCTACATGGGTCCACCGAGTGACCCATGATACACACACATGATATGCGTATTAATACGGTGTGAAGATGATGGAGAAATCATCCAACCAATGATCAAGCAAGCATTTGAGTGCGAGCACATTGGAGCACCACGAGCTAAGCCAACAGCTCATTGCTGAAGGAAACATGGTGGCAGTGAACGCGGGTCGAGTCGGGTTGTTGACATGCAGGGCATGTGGAATTCCTCCGCAGGGCATCCGCACCACAGAACGGGTCGAGTCGGGTAGTGCGCGGGTCGAGTCGTGCGACAGACATGCAGGGCGTGCAGAACTTCTCTGCAAGGCGTCCACAGTGCAAGGTCGGGTTGGGCAGGGCATCGGCACGGTCTGAGCTTCAGTTCAGAGGTCGTTCTGAAGGCATCGTGAGTCGGAATTGAGTGCCAAAATTTAAAGCAGGTGCGTATTGACGGGACGGAGATAACCACATAGCTAGGGAGCAAATTGGACACATGGAGAGCTTGCGGGGAGGTCTGAAATCATTTGCAGTGCCGACCCAAGTGACCCGGTAGCACTTGGGAAATTTTATGCAGGATATTCCATAGGTGAATTCAAATGTTGTAAACAATTGTTGCTGTCAAGCATTGTAAGCTTGGACAAAAAGTGACTTTCCTTTCCAAAGAGAAAAGGGGGTCTTTTTCTGGATTGGAACTTATACTGTATTTCATATTTATGAAACATATTATCGAGCAGACACATTATTAACTGGGAGTTGCCCCTCCCTTTTACGTATGGGCATACACTGTGGATATGATGATGATGTTTATGTTTTCCGCACATTGAAAGAACATTTGATTAACTAATTTAACAAGTGTTGCCAAAGGTGTAGTCTACATACTTGAGTATTACTAAAAGGAGAAGTACGATAGTGCCACACCCCGTTTATAGCATGGTTGAAAGATCACCGAAGGTCTAGGGGTGCGACAGGTTTCCTCACCCCGCCATGACAACAATTGCCAAACTGTGTGAAATCTAAGGTTTCCATGTCCTTGCTCAATGGACACCACTCAATTATATGTCCACCATGATGGAAACCACCCCTGTAAGACCCACGAGCAAAGGACGACGACGGAGGGCATTGGAAGCGTTCGGTGGACATGCGACAAATGACAAAAACCACGACGAAAGGTCAGACGGGCGCGCCGACGGACAAAAACATCATTCGGATATTATGAGATGTTATCATGGTGACCGTGGGACGTTTAGGAGCGATGTGCATAAACACATGAAAAAATGGTTGTGCGTTGGCTTGGAGGCTTATAGGCTGGCCGTGGTGGCAAGCCGATGTTAAGGAGGAAATTTCATGTCGTAACCAAGGCTTTATGGGTGTTTAGTGGGTCGGCCTTATATGGATCAAGCCCCACCCATGGAAGGAATGTGTGGGAGAAGGCACATACAAAAGGAGGATGTGCGATGGATGATAAAGGAAAGTAAGAAGGACATAAACGTCTTGTTGATTCCACCGTTGGCAAGCTAATGTGTGAGCTAGAGTGAAGGTCGAGGGTGGATGGCGAAGCCGCAGCAGGGAAACGAAGTCTGGGTCTAGTCGAGTAAAAACGCGTTCGGATTTCACCCAAGGGTCGAGTTGAGTTCCTTCTGGAGGGCACGTGCGATGTAGTGTTCGGTGCATCGTCGATTCAGGTTCCTTCTATAGTAAACATGTAGAACCGTGTTCAGGGGGGGCGCGTTCAGGTCGAGTCAGGTTCATGCAACGCGCCCGCATTCAGGATGCGCGAAACAGTGTTTGAAGGCGCGGAGTTCATTCAGCAGGGTCGGGTCGAGTCAAACGCGACTCGAACGTGTTCAGGAAATGCGTGTAGACCGTGACGCCGGTGACCCACGTGCAGAAACATGTTTAGGGCGTCGAGGGCATCAGTGACCCGGGTGACCCACTCGAACCAGAATTCACGCAGACTTCAGAGACATGTTCTGAAAGGGAATTTTGGGGTTCCTTTGGATTTTTTGCACTGTTGGGAAGCTGTTAAGGCTAGACCAAGGTACAAGCACATTTGGAAAGAAGCATAAAATGGTTTATGGATGCTTGGTTGTATAATTATTGCAGATTGTACATATTTATTGAAGCATAATACCGGGCAGACTTATTAACGGGATTTTCCCCTCCCTTGAATGTATGGGCGTTCATGTGGTTTGATATTGATGCTTATTGCTATTTTATTTCCACACAAGAACACTTTGGAAGATTAATTAAACAAGTGTTGAGTTAGGCGTAGTCTACTTATTGAGTATTTGGAAAGAGAAAAATAAGGTAGTGCTGCACCCGTCTATAGAGTGGTTGGGAGACTACCACAGGTATAGGGGCGTGACAGTTGGTATCATAGCTACATTTTCGTGGCTTTTTTATTATTGAGCAAGGAAACAGTTGCAGTGTTTAAGGTGGTATTGAATCTTGATGGATGAGTTTGTTTCATTGGAAATGAACTTCATAGAAATTAAAGAGAAGTCGAAGGAAGTGGAAAAGGAGTTTGATGAGGCGAGTCGGACCATTGATACACTGTGCAAGAGGAGGACATCTGGCATGAACAAAGATGAAATGTTTTGACTTATGAAGAAAGTGAGAATTCTCTGAGAAGAAATGGACAAGGTGGAAGAAGAGTGAAGGAAGTTACTTGATAAGCTTATCAAACTTAGAGACCTTGGAAAGATGAAGCATGGTGGCATGAAGCCCACTATGGCCGAACCAAAGGATGTTGTAGATGGAATTGAAGTAAAGGAAGAACTTGATGAACAATTTTGACAAGGACCAAGCCCATTACAAGCATTGATGGTGGACGATTCTCACAAGGATGTTGCAGATGTGGTAGAAGTCAAGGACGAACTTGATGAACAGGTTGGAACAGGGCCAAGCACATTGCAAGCATCGGTGATGGATGATTCCAAGGAGGATGTTGAGGATGCGGATATGATCGAGGAAGAACTCGTGGAACAAGTTGAACCTGGACCAAGCACATTGCAGGCATTGGGGGATGAACCACATGGAAATCTTGCAGAGGTGACAATGATCGAGGAGGAACTTTATGAGCAGGCGGAACCAAGATCGGAAGCATTACAGACATTGATGAGGATGGAGGACACTCGCTTAGAGAGTCTTCATGAAGACATGACTGGTGTTTCAATTGAGCATCTGGGAGATGGACCGTATGTAGGGATGGGAAAGAAGATGAATTCTTTTCCAATACCATGGAGGACATTTCCTCGGATGACTATGATGGAACCTTGTACGTTGGAGAAGCAAGGAGCATTTCTTGTTGTAGACTTGATAGGGAAATTTGTGACCTCTCTCTAGTAGGTTCAAATTCCTGTGACAAGGGAAAAAATTGATGATATTTGTGATAGATATGGGTCATGCTTAGCCACATGGAAATTGGCTAGGTGCCCGGCATGACTCATGGACTTCCTTGGTGGTAGGGCACATTGTTTGGGTAGACTTCTTCATGGCACACAACCAAGAAGGAACTCTTGGTGCACCTTTAGTGGGGGAGAAGCCTTGGAGGAAGTACCCATGATGATGAGGGTAGAAGTGACCGAGGGCACTTAACCTGTACACTATACACATGATGGTGACTAGAGTTGAGATGATTCTACTCTTTATGGACACACGGGCAACCAAAAGTCACGTACATTGACATGAGGTCATGGCGGGACATGGTGCCCACTTATGAGCATCATGGAGGAGTGTCAAGTAGGAATATGCTGAGCACAATCAATTTTTGGTGCTACATGGAGACCTTTTATAGATGGATTGATGGATGTTGTTCACTTTGAACAACAAGACATTAGTTGGATGAGCAGCCTATGAGCACATTCATATGACTTGCAGGGCGAGAACAAATTGTGGTGGCACTCGTGGGAAATACAAGTATGCTTGCCATTGCTTTGGATAGGATGATGCATGGGATTTCATGATGGAGTTGCATTCATTAGAGGCTTCATACTACAATGATCTTGTAGTATCTGGTTCACCGAGGAGCTGAGATCGAGACTGGTCTTGATTTTGATGCACTATGGGATGCATACCTTTGAGCACATTTACGGGGTGTGTTTGTGAGGATTCACTTGATGGAGATGATCAACGAGACAAATTGGAAGTTGATGGAGATGTGGCGATGGAATGCCTTGGTGGTATACACTTGGGCATGGGTTGAGCCTTCTTGACTTAACGGGCATCAGGTCTCCAAGGTGAACAACCTCTAGTCAATAGAAAAATAAAGGTAAGGGAAGTCGGAAAAACAGATCCGTAACTTCGGGAAAAGTATTGGGTCTGAGGGTTGGGCCTAGGGATTTGCGCCCTCAACTTGTGGGTTGTCAACAGTCTACCTGAGTAGCTCTCGCAGCCAGGGTAGGTAGTCGTGTGTTGATTGGGCTATGGGCGTAGAATGTCCCCTCGCGGGGGCGTTTCCCTAGGCAGCGAACAGTCGACTCAGAACTATTATAGACAAGGGGAATCTGACTGTTTAATTAAAAAAAAGCATTACGATGGTCCCTGCGGATGCTAACGCAATGTGATTTCTACCCAGTGCTCTGAATGTCAAAGTGAAGAAATTCAACCAAGCGCGGGTAAATGGCGGGAGTAACTATGACTCTCTTGAGGTAGCCAAATGCCTTGTCATCTAATTAGTGACACGCATGAATGGATTAACAAGATTCCCACTGTCCCTATCTACTATCTAGCGAAACCACAGCCAAGGGAATGGGCTTGGCAGAATTAGTGGGGAAAGAAGACCCTGTTGAGCTTGACTCTAGTCTGACTTTGTGAAATGACTTGAGAGGTGTAGAATAAGTGGGAGCCGTTTTTGGCGCAAGTGAAATACCACTACTTTTAATTTTATTTTACTTATTCCGTGGGGCGAAGATGGGGCACTACCCCTGTTTTTGGCCTTAAGGCACATTTCGGCGGGTCGATCTGGGCAAAAGACATTTTCAGGTGGGGAGTTTGGCTAGGGCGACACATCTGTTAAAAGATAACGTAGGTGTCCTAAGATGAGATCAACGAGAACAGAAATCTCGTGTGGAACAAAAGGGTAAAAGCTCATTTGATTTTTCTTTTCATTACAAATACAAACCATGAAATCGTGGCCTATGGATCCTTTTTACTTTCAGAATTTGAAGCTAGAGGTGTCAGAAAAGTTACCACAGGGATAACTAGCTTGTGGCAGCCAAGCGTTCATAGCGACGTTGCTTTTTTATCCTTCGATGTCAGCTCTTCCTATCATTGTGAAGCAGAATTCACCAAGTGTTGGATTGTTCACCCACCAATAGGGAACTTGAGCTGGGTTTAGACCATCGTGAGACATGTTAGTTTTACCGTACTGATGAACCGCACCGCAATAGTAATTCAACTTAGTACGAGAAAAACCATTGATTCACACAATTGGTCATCGCGCTTGGTTGAAAAGCTAGTGGCGCGAAGCTACCATGTGTCGGATTATGACTGAACGACTCTAAGTCAGAATCCACACTAGAAGCAGTGCATGTCACTCTTCGACTATATCTCGACCCGCAGTAGGGGCGTCTCTTTGTCGCCCCCAGGGGCATGTGTCATTTTCAAACCACGATCGTGAATCATCTCGATCGTGGCAGCTTTGAAGTTCAATTTCAAATGGTTGTTGAGAAGAATCCTTTGCAGACGACTGAAATACGTGACGGGGTATTGTAAGTGGCAGAGTGGCCTTGCTGCACGGATCCACTGAGATTCAGCCCTCGGTCACCTCGATTCGGAGCTTCTCTCTTGTCACTTTATTCAAAATTCAGACAATTATCGTCATTTCACCTTCTTTTCCACCCCCCCCCCTATCTTTTCATTCAAACATCGTTTCATTTTTTCGCATCTCAAAAATGCATTTCTTGCTTGGGGGCGGGAAATTTGGGTTTTCCAATGCCACGGCTGCGAGAGGGGTCACCAGTCTATGGAACTTGTGGTCGGTGGCATGGAAACCCCAAATTTCCATGTCGTGGCACGATGCAAAACTAGACCAGGCCTGTAGAACTGGGAGTTTCCACATCCTCCCACGCCCATGAGGGAAACATGCTGGGGAAATTGGGGTTTCCATTTCGTGGCACACAGCAGAGGGCCGCGCCTGAGCCTGAGAAACTTAGGGTTTCCATGTCCCACTCCTGACGGAAAGCGTGGGTTTCCATGTTTTAAGGCACACTAGAAACTTGGGGTTTCCATGACGATGGAAACCGTCACCCGAGTCTAGGGAACTGGTGGTGTTTCGAAACCGCGGATCCAAGCCTCTGGGGAACTCCGATTTTTTTCCATTTCGTGGCGCGTACAAACCCACTGCCCAAGTCAATGAAACTCGGGGGTTTCCATTTCACCACGCGACAGAAAACCACCCCAATTTGGAGAAACCTGGGGTTTCCATTTCTTGGCACGGTGGAAAATTTCCCAAGTCTGGGAAACCTGGGGTTCCCGTGTCTCACCGCGATGGAAACCTCAACCCTAGCACGAGGTTCTTGGAAGTTCCATGCTGCAGTGTGATAGAAACCGCCACCCAAGTATGGGGAACTTCTAGTTTCCATGTCACAGCGCGACGGAAACCGTCGCCCGGGGTCCGCAGAGCCCAGGGGTTCCCATTTTTTGCGGCACGACGGATACGGCCCAATTCCGGGAAACTCAGGGATTTCCACGTCCCGCCACGACATAAACCATGGCCTCGGTGTGGGGAACTAGGTTTTCCATGTCGCGGCACAACAGAGAACCGCCCAAGCCTGTGGAACTTTGGGGCTTCTATTTCGTAGCACAAGGGAAACCACCTAGTTCTGGGAACCTTGCGGTTTCCATCTCCCGCCGCGACGAAAACCACGCCTCTGGTGAGGGGAACTTGGGTTTCCATGTCACGGCATGACCGTAATCACCCAAGTTTATGGATCTCATGGTTTTCGTTTCCTGGCACGGCGGAGAACCGCCCAAGTCTAGCGAACTTGGGGCTTCCATTTCACAGTGTGATGGAAACCGCTCCCCTGGTCTATCTCCAGAACTTGGGGTTTTCACGCCTCGTCGCGACGGAAGCCTTCCAAGTGCGAGGAAGTTTGGGTTTTGTAAGGCCCCAAGACTTCATGAGGCACGTTCGGGGTAACGGGCGCGCCCATCAGGCGTTTGGATGGTGTTCGGGCACCGTGCGACGTTACGGGCGAACCGTCGCACAGTAACCGCACGGGCGCGGGTGTGTGGCGGCGAGTGGCACGGGTGCGTCACTCATAGCTGGCGGTGGCATTGGAAAAAGTAATGTTATAGGCAAAACATCACACCATAGCCGAAGTCATAAAACCGACGCACGAGTTGAGCGGCCGACGCTACACGAGTGAGCAGACAGCTAAACGATGGGGGTCCGCTTGGGTCCACCAAGTGACCCACGACACACACACATGATACGCGTATTAATACGACATGTGGATGATGGAGAATTCATTCAACCAACGATCAAGCAATAATATGAGTGTGAGCACATTGGAGCATCACGAGCTAAGCCAACAGCTCATTGGTGAAGGAAACACGACGGCAGTGAACGCGGGTCGAGTCGGGTTGTTGACATGCAGGGCGTGTGGAATTCCTCCGTAGGGCATCTGCACCGCACGACGGGTCAAGTCAAGTAGCACGCGTGTCGAGTCATGCGACAGACGTGCAGGGTGTGCGGAACTTCTCCGCAGGGAATTCGCAATGTAAGGTCGGGTCGGGCAGGGCGTCCACACGGTTTGAGCTTCAGTTTAGAGGTCGTTCTGAAGGCATCGTGAGTTAGAATTGAGTGCTGAAAGTTGAAGCAGGTGCATATTGGTAGGACGGAGCTAACCACGTAGCTGGGGAGCATATTGGACACACGGAAAGCTCACGAGGAGGTCTGTAATCATTTGCAGTGCTGACCCGAGTGACCCGGCAGCACTTGGGCAGTTTTATGCAGGATATTCCATAGGTGAATTCTAATGTTGTAAATGATTGTTGTTGTCAATCATTTTAAGCTTGGACAAAAAGTGACTTGCCTTGCCAAAGAGAAAAGGGGGTCTTTTGCTGGATTGGAACTTATACTGTATTTCATATTTATGAAACATATTATCAGGTAGACCCATTATTAATTGGGAGTTGCCCCTCCCTTGTACGTATGGGCATACATTGTGGATATGATGATGATGTTTATGTTTTCTGCACATTGAAAGAACATTTGATTAACTAATTTAACAAGTGTTGCCAAAGGCGTAGTCTACATACTTGAGTATTACTAAAAGGAGAAGTACAGTACTGCCACACCCCGTCTATAGCATGGTTGAAATATCACAGAAGATCTAGGGGCGTGACAGGTTTCCTCACCCCGCCATGACGACAGTCACCCAACTGTGCGAAATCTAAGGTTTCCATTTCCCTGCTCAATGGACACCGCACAATTATACATCCACCGTGATGGAAACCACCTCTGTAAGACCCACGAGCCGAGGACGACGACGGAAGTCATTGGAAGCGTTTGGTGGACATGCGACGAATGACGAAAACCACGACGAAAGGTCAGACGGGCGCGCCGACGGATGAAAACATCATTCAACTATTATGCGATGTTATCATGGTGACCGTGGGATGTTTAGGAGTGACGTGCATAAATGCATCCAAAAATGGTTGTGCATTGGCTTGGAGGCTTATAGGCTGGCCGTGGTGGCAAGCCGATGTTAAGGAGGAAATGTCATGTCGTAACCAAGGCTTTATGGGCGTTTAGTAGGTTGGCCTTATATGGGTCAAGCCCCACCCATGGAAGCAATGTGTGGGCGAAGGCACATACAAAAGGAGGACGTGCGATGGATGATAAAGAAAAGCAAGAAGGACATCAAAATATTGTTGATTCCACCATTGGCAAGCTAATGTGTGAGCTAGAGCGAAGGTCGAGGGTGGAGGGCAAAGCCACAGTAGGGAAACGAAGTCTGGGTTGAGTCGGGTAAAAACGCGTTCGGCGTTCACCCGCGGGTCGAGTTGGGTTCCTTCCGAAGGGCGCGTGCGGTGCAGTGTTCGGTGCATGGTCAATTCGGGTTCCTTCTGCAGGACGTGTGAAAAATAGTGTTCAGAGACGACACATTCAGGTCGATTCGGGTTCGTGCAGCGCGCCCGCATTCAAGACGTGCAGAACAGTGTTTGAAGGCGTGGAGTTCGTTCAGCAGGGTCGGGTCTGGTCGAACGCAACCCGAACGCATTCAAGAAATGCGTGCAGACCGTGACGCCGGTGACCTGCGTGCAAAAACGCATTCAGGGTGCCGAGGGCGTCTGTGACCCGGGTGACCCACTCAAACCAGAATTTGCGCAAACTTCGGAGACATGTTCTGAAAGGGAATTTTGGGGTTCCTTTGGATTTTTTGCACTGTTGGGAAGTTTTTAAGGCTAGACCAAGGTACAAGCACATTTGGAAAGAAGAATAAAATGGTTTATGGATGCTTCGTTGTATAATTATTGCAGATTGTACATATTTATTGAAGCATAATACCGGGAAGACTTATTAACGGGATTTTCCCCTCCCTTGAATGTATCGGAGTTCATGTGGCTTGATATTGATGCTTATTGCTATTTTATTTATGCACAAGAACACTTTGGAAGATTAATTAAACAAGTGTTGAGTTAGGTGTAGTCTACTTATTGAGTATTTGAAAAGAGAAAAATAAGGAAGTGCCGCACCCGTCTATAGAGTGGTTGGGAGACTACCACAGGTATAGGGGCATCACAGTTGGTATCATAGCTACATTTTCGTGGCTTTTTTATTATTGAGCAGGGATACAGTTGCAGTGTTGTAGGTGGTATTGAAGCTTGATGGATGAGTTTGTTTCATTGGAAATGAACTTCAGAGAAATTAAAGAGAAGTCAAAGGAAGTGGAAAAGGAGTTTGATGAGGCGAGTCGGACCACTAATACACTGTGCAAGAGGAGGATTCTCCGAGCAGAAATGGACAAGGTGGAAGAAGAGAGAAGGAAGTTACTTGATAAGCTTCTCAAACTTAGAGACCTTGGAAAGATGAAGCATGGTGGCATGAAGCCCACTACGGCCAAACCAAAGGATGTTGTAGATGGGATTGAAGTCAAGGAAGAACTTGATGAACAAGTTGGACGAGGACCAAGCACATTATAATCATTGATGGTGGACGATTCTCACAAGGATGTTGTAGATGTGGTAGAAGTCGAGGATGAACTTGATGAACAGGTTGGACCAGGGCCAAGCACACATCAAGCATCGGTGATGGATGATTCCGGGGAGGATGTTGAGGATGCGGATATGATCGCGGAAGAACTCGTGGAACAAGTTGAACCTGGACCAAGCAGATTGCAGGAATTAGGGGATGAACCACATGGAAATTTTGAAGAGGTGAAAATGATCGAGGAGGAACTTTATGAGCAGGCGGAACCAGGATCAAAAGCATTGAAAACATTGATGAGGATGGAGGACACTCGCTTAGAGAGTATTCATGAAGATATGACTGGTGTTTCAATTGAGCATCTGGGAGATGGACCATGTGCAGGGATGGGAAAGAAGATGACTTCTTTGCCAATACCATGGAGGACCTTTCCTCGGATGACTATGATGGAACCTTGTACGTTGGAGAAGGAAGGAGAATTTCTTATTGTAGACCTTGATAGGGAAATTTGTGACCTCACTCTAGTATGTTCAAATTCCCGTGACAGGGACGAAACTTGATGATCTTTGTGATAGATATGGGTCATGCTTAGCCACATGAAAATTGGCTAGGTGCTTGACATGACTCATGGACTACCTTGGTGGTAGGGCACATTGTTTGGGTAGACTTATTCATGGCACACAACCAAGAAGGAACTTTTGGTGCACCTTTAGTGGGGGAGAAGCCTTTGAGGAAGTACCCATGATGATGATGGTAGAAGTGATCGAGGGCACTTAACCTGTACACTATACACATGATGGTGACTAGAGTTGAGATGAGTCTACTCTTTATGGAAACACGGGCAACCAAAATTCACGTACATTGACATGAGGGCACGGTGGGACATTATGTGGAGACATTATGCAAGTGCACTTACTAGGTGCCCACTTATGAGCATCATGGAGCAGTGTTAAGCAGGAATATGCTGAGCACGATCGATTGTTGGTGCTACATGGAGACCTTTTATAGATGGTTTGATGGATGTTGTTCACTTTGAGCAACAAGACATTGGTTGGATGAGCAGCCTATGAGCACATTCATTTGAATTGCAGGGCGAGAACAACTTGTGGTGGCACTCATGGGCAATAGAAGTATGCTTGCCAGTGCTTTGGATAGGATGATGCATGGGAGTTCATGATGGAGTTGCATTCATTGGAGGCTTCATTCTACAATGATATTGCAGTATCTGGTTCACCGAGGAGCTGAGATCGAGACTAGTCTTGATTTTGATGCACTATGGGATGTATACCTTCTAGCACATTTACGGGGTGTGTTTGTGAGGAGTCACTTGATGGAGATGATCAATGGGACGAATTGGAGGTTGATGGAGATGTGGCAATGGGATGCCTTGGTGGTATACACTTGGGCATGGGTTGAGCCTTCTTGAATTAAATTTGGTATGCACGTTGGATGCATTTTGCAGATGGGATGAACATAGCTTCACGGACCTGAATATGGCACACTGTTGAGAGGATGTTCTTGACTTGATTTGAGGAGGACCTTTCACACGTGGATGATGCTCGCTAGTTGTGTCTGTCTTTTGAACAGTGCATGGAGATTAGGATCATGGGCATCACATTTCAGATAGAGATGGCTTGTTGGATGGACAACATGTTGTGGATGAGATGAATCTCCATGGATTACTTTACTCTCATATGGGATGGATCCTTGATTGAGTTGATGGGTGTGACAGGATGCGAGAGGGACAACTAACACATGGTACGAGGATGCGCATTCCCACAATGAGAATCTCTGGTTGGACCGATCAACTGACCAATTCGATTTATGAGGGCTATAACACAAAGCAAAGTTATGCACAGGTGCCTTGTTGTCATGCCCCTATACCTTCGGCAGTCCTTCAACCATGTTATAGACGGGGTGCAGCACTGCCGTACTTTTTCTTTTCGTAATACTCAAGTATGTATCCTACACCTTTAGCAACACTTGTTAAATCAGTTGAGCAAATGTTCTTTCAATATGCGGAAAACATAAACATCATCGTCATATCCATAGTGTACGCCCATACATGCAAGGGAGGGGCAACTCCCTGTTAATAATGAGTCTGCCTGATAATATGTTTCATAAGTATGAAATACAATATAATTTTCAATCCAGAAAAAGGCCTCCTTTGCTCCTTGGCAAGGAAACCTACCTTCTGTCGAAGCTTACAATGCTTGAAAATCATTAACTAGCCAACAAACAATCATTTACAACGTTAGAATTCACCTTGGGTCGGGTCGGGTCTGAGTGCACTCGGCAAAACGCGCTCGGGTCGGGTCTTCTAGTCCGAGTGTGCCAGTATTAGATTTGCTAAGTTTTGACCGCTCGGGTGCCTTCTGCACATTAGAGCGGACCGTTTTCCATTTGCTCAAATGTGCGTCCATTCAGTCGGGTGTGTCGTGTCGCGTGAGGTCGCCATTTTGCATCTGGTCACCGCGCTCGGGTCAGGTCATTTGGTCCGAGGGCACCTGTTTCATATTTGCTAAGTTGTGACCACCCAGGTGCATTGTGCACATTCGGGCGGCCCGTTTTCCGTTCGCTCCCATGTGCGTCCGTTCGGTCTGGCGCGCTTGGTCACCGCGTCGCACCAGGTCGCCGTGCCCACCCAAACGCGCTCGGGTCGAGTCGTTTGGTCCGAGGGCGCTCATCTCATATTTTCTAAGTTGTGACCGCCCGGGTGGCTTGTGCACGTTCGAGCGGCCCATTTTCCGTTTTCTCCCATGTGCGTCCGTTTGGTCAGGCGCGCCGGGTTGCCATGCTCAGGTCGGGTCGTTTGGTCTGAGGGCACCTGTTTCGTATTTTCTAAGTTGTGACCGCCCGGGTTCCTTGTGCACGTTCAGGCGGCCCTTTTGCCGTATGTTCCCATGAGCATCCGTTTGGTCCAGCGCACCGTGTTGCGCCAGGTCGCCGCGCCGCACTGAGTCGCCGCGCCGCACCAAGTTGCTGCGCCTGGCCAAATGCCCTCAGGTCAAGTCGTTTGGTCTGAGGGCGCATGTATCAAATTTTCTAAGTTGTGACTGCCCGGGTGCCTCGTGCATGTTCGAGCGGCCCGTTTGTCGTTTGCTCACATGTGCGTCCGTTCGGTCGGGCGCGCCGTGTCGCGTCAGGTTGCCGCTTCACACCGGGTCGCCGTGCTCAGGTTGCGTCGTTTGGTCCAAGAGTGCCCGTTTCATATTTGCTAAGTTTTTTTCTTTAGGGTAAACTGCTTGGGTGGTTGGTTTTCGTGGATCTCTCTCAGGGCTTTCCGGTGCCCGAGGCAGACAGTAAGATTAGCTATGATGTTCACAAAGATGGCATGAGCATGTTCATGTTAGCTTGAAATAACTTGAAGGAATACAATAGAGAATTACCTCTTTGATGGTCTTGGAATCTCTTGGAGAACGCTGAGCAGCAAAGTAAGAGTCCTTCTTCGCCGGCTCCAAATCTGAGACCTGCAATCAGTCAAAGCACCCGCGTAACTTCTAATATAACAAGTATTCTATCAATTAAATCAACAATAAACATCTATATTATACACATCTGAGCCATTCATATCATACTAAACAAATATTGAAACAAAAATATAACATTAAGCATTGAATGGACAAAACGAACATAGTTCTATTGATTTTGAAAGAAGGAGGATTACAACCATCGGTTGTACCAAGCCCTCCTCAGTCTCCCGATCTCTCTTATCTCTCTAGTGAAGAAGTCCAAGTCAACAAACTCTCTAGGAGCCTCTTTGACTCTTGGCCTTCACAATGTCACACTATTCTCTATTCCACAAGTATGCAAGCACTTTGAGAAATCCTTCGACCTTCAATTAAGAGCCTTCAGCTCCTTCTTATAGGAGAGGGAGAAGGCCATTGTTGCCCTTCTCTTTCCACTAGTTTGGAATGGAAAAGGCTTAGATGTTTCCTTGATCTTCATGCTTTTGCCTCTCTTGGATTTCAGTCTTCTATGGAAATGACCAATAATGAAATGGTGCTTCTGCAGTTTCCTTTGTGCACTGACTCCTTTGTGAGGGAAAGTCGGAGATTCAAATCTTTCTCCGCGCTCTTTTCCCAATTCAAACTTAAAACACGGGTAACACGTCCCTTCAGTGTAAACAGAGCGTTTCCCTAGCCACTAACGCGGCCAATGTATTTCTTGCCTGCGTTATAACGCTCTTGTTTTGTTCTATATATGCGTTACCCTGGCAGAAATAGGTTTAATTTAGGTCTTTGTACTTCTTCCATATTTGTCTTCCCCTCTGAGCTGATGAGGAGGTATTTTGACCTGTAACAGATGCCTCCTAAAGTGTGAGGTCAGAGACGAAGATGATGGCCGAAATACTTTATAATTTGTAGAGATAGAGAGATTGAAAGACTGAGGAAAACCTGAAACAACAACATATGTCAGAAAATATAGTATTTGCCTAGAGTCGGGCATGTCCCATGCTCAGTAGCTTTAAACAACATGATTTCTCTAGAATAGAGATATGAAGAATCTGTCCACCAATAGGCACAATGTGGAATTGTCTGTCATAACAGGATCAGGCTGAAGAAGCTGTCTCCATAAACAATATCGCAGCTTGGAGAAGGGAACAAAACTTTAATGGTGTAGCCTTTTGCCCCAAGGTCTTGACCACCGATTCACTTAAACTGCATATTTCTCAACATGTGAATGAGGGAGTTGTCATCGAACATGTGATAAATCATCTGATTACCATTCAATAATGAAAACTGTTAACAGACGCGAAGGTGGCCACCGATTATGATGATGGTCCCTAAGATGCCCAGTACAATCTAGCGAGTGTGAATAAAAGGATTTGAAGTCAAACACTCGTAGAATCATTCGACCAAGAGCCATTGATGAAGACCCTTGATCAAACACAAGACTACCTGCCACTGATGTCTGCAAGTATCTGGGTACTGATGGGTTTCTGGATCAACTTCCTAGATAAGGTGTTGAAGTCGATAGGAAGTGATCTATTGAGAGGTAGGCACTGAGGCGTCCTACATCAGTCAACATGAAATGGAAACCAACTGATTTTGTTTATGATTTGAGATAAGGAAGAGTAAATGGGAACGTCAGACGACAAATAATTTCTGGCATAATAAACGCTTTGGTTGATAACAGGAGCAATAGATAACGAGATCTGCTTGAACAATAGAAGGCACTCTAGCAGGGTACTAGGCAGCTGAAGCGTGTTGAACACCAAAGAGTGTGTTAGGATTTTACCAGTGTAGGGACACTGGGAAATGAAGGCTAATACTCATATATGGTAGGGTTCGGCTAACTGCGAAAGATTTTTCTAGGAAGTTCCATGTTCAAGAATTTTGCTGCCAAATCGACCTTTTTTGAAAATGTAACAGAGTTAGTATCCATTTTGTCCAAATTTTTCCCCGTCTGATTAAGTTTAACGAGTCCAGACGAGTAAACTCGATGAATTTTTCATGTTTAGAGAGTCTGAAAAATGTCAGGAAAGACAACTTTGTGCCCCATCTGATTAGATTTAACGAGTCCAGATGAGCAAACTCGGCGAATTTTTCATGTTTAGAGAGTCTAAAAAATGTCATAAAAGACAACTCCATGTCCTGTCTGATTAGGTTTAACGATTCCAGATGAGAAAACTCTGTGAATTTTTCATGTTTAGGGAGTCTGAAAAATGTCGTAAAAGACGGCTCCATTGGGGTACCTTTGTCATGTCTTGATCACCGGGCACGGCAAAGGGGTAATAGTAAGCCCGAAACAGTTCATTTTCTGTAAGTTAGTCCATTGAGTCCAGAAAAGTGAGAAATCTATGTTCAATGGATGTCTACCTCATTTTGTTATGAGTACGAGGAGACGAAGTAAACTCAATATTCTTTGTGAAATTTTAACGAGTCCTAACAAAGAAAACTCGGTACCTCCGTGAAATTTTAACAAGTCACGCGGAGAAAACTCGATACCTCCGTGAAATTTTAACGAGTCATGCGGAGAAAACTCGTTTTTACTTTTTCTGTTTAAAGAGCTTTGAAAAAGAAGAAAAGAATGGCTCCTTGTTCTTTGTCTTAGTAGTTTAACGAGCCTGACAAAGGTGACTCAGGATTTTTTCGGTTTTATGAGCGAGAAAAAGATTCCTAAAAAGAATGCTCAGTACTTCTCCATAGTTTTAACGAGCCCGAAGAAGAAAACTCTAGGATTTTTGGATTAACGAGAAAGAAAAGACCAAAAAAGAACACTCGATGCCAACTTCGTATAATTTTAACGAGCCCGAAGAAGAGAACTCGAGGTTTTTCGGATTAATGAGCAAGAAAAATACCATAAAAATAATGCTCGATAAAACATGAGTGTGTCTGCTCATAAATCTTGATCCCTTATTAGAATCATCAGTACCAAATCTCGAGAGTTGCGACATGTGTACAGCGAGGAATCACGACTTTGCCGACTGACTTAAGAGAGTCATGCCCCAGAATTTTCTATAAGAAGGTCAGAAGACATTCATTTTCACTGTTTCGAGTGCTGTGAAGAAGCTCTGGAGTGGAAAAGGGGTGAAAACTTCAGCTGGTGATTACGGTCGATCCGGGCAACAGTTTTCTATTCCGCGAGATCTAGGTAAGAGCTAGAACCTCCTGTTATCATTTAATTGCCAATTTTTTAGTTTTTGCTGGTTCAAAATTAGGAAATTTTGAGGCCCTAGAAAAATATTTGCGCCTAACGCGGGTCAGGAGTATAACAGGCACGTTAAACGCATAACCCGTGAGGGAACTGCGCGTTAGAACGCTCTGTTTCGTACTAGTGTCCGCGTTAGGTGAAACATGCTTTCTAACAATTCAATTTTTTCATTTTTTGAAGTGGTCCAGACAAATTTTAATCGGTTGGAAATGTTGCATTTGCAGGTGTTCAGCTGTTAATCATGAGTATCTGGTGAGAGAGAGAGCATGAGCGGGAATAACGAGAGATGGTGACAGATGCGGCAAGTTTAATGGCTCTCCGGAGGTGTGGATTGCTTAAGTATGCCCGTTTAGAACTGATGAGGGGTCAAGAAGACCTCCTGAGGTGGTTGATCCAGCAGTGGGATGAGAGGCATCATGTCTTTCGGATTGGTGGCAATGAGCTCGCCATCGAAAAAGATGATGTTTACTTTTTGACTAGCTTGTCATGTCATGGGGCGAGGCCCAATTTGACGGGGTCCAGAGCTGACCCTCGTTCCACTACTGATTTGATCCATGTGCACTGCATACGTGGCACCCAGGCTGTGAGTAACCGGATACCTATTGCACAGGTGACTTTGAGACCCTTGAGGTCTATTCTATGGATGATTGTTCACTTGGCGGGTGCCAAGAGTCAGCATGTGGCTACCAAGGCCCAGATGCTCCTAGCCTTGGATTGTATGCAGCCTCAGGTTTTCGACTGGTGTGACGGTGTAGTCCATCGGGTCCGAGCAGAGCTTACTACATGCAAGACTCGTACTCAAAGAGAGTTTGGGTACGGAACACTAGTTGTTTCTTTCATACTGGAGCAGATACCACTGATGAGGCCCAGGATCCCTACAGCACCATTGGGTCCACGCGAGCCGAGGCAAGCTCGGTGGGCCACTTTGCTTCCACGGACTGGAGAGGGTCCCGTCCGTCACTGTTTTGATGAGGGATTTTTTGATTGGCTGAACTCTCAGATCATCATGATTGAGGATTATCCCTATGCAGGGATGAACTTCACAGGCGATATCGAGCTAGTCTTGCCCCCTGGCACCTAGTGGGGGCCCGATGGTAAAAAATTAGTGCTTTTCAAAGAAGTTTTTTGTTTTTAGCTTTTGAATGTTTATGTAAATTTTTATTTATTTATTTTTTTTTTTTTGTTGAAAATGGCTGAAAATTAAGTTTTGACATGAAAATTTTGCTTGCTTGACACATATGTGGCACCTGTCCGTCCAGCTGGGGCCCCTCGCCATGCCTGGCGAGGACTGCAGCTACCCGGGGCTGGCGCACCTGTAGAGGAGACGGAAGCCGGCGACGATGATGATACCCAGATTTTACATGAACTCTCCAGGAACCTGGAGGGTCTGAGTATGGGTATACCACTGCTTCCTATGCAGGAGGTTCCAGTTCGTCTGCAGCGGCATACTATGGGTGTGCCGGAGAGATACCTGCTTCCTCTGAGGAGGATAGCTAGAGCAGTTGTAAGCTATTATGAGCATCAGGCTTAGCTGCTGGAGTAGATGTATTAGTGTCAGAGCATGGCTTAGTTAGCCAAATTTTGTAAAACACCCCAAGTTTTGCGAGATTTTTCCTTTTTGATGTTTACTGTGTACTGGACACGACATATATCTATATATATATATATTTTTGGTGATTTTGTGTTTTTAAATTTTTATGCATTTTTTGATGTGATAAAAATATATGTACTCATGAGTAAATATTTTACAATAAATGTGAAAAATGCCAATCTAACACATAATTTGCCAAAGAATCAGCTAATGCATTAAATTCCCTAGGAACGTACTCAAATGTGATTGTTTGAAATTGACGTTCCAAAAGTCGCACTCGTAAAAAATAACATAACAACACAGGGTGGCGGACACGGTAATGATTGTTTAACTACATAATGATGAGTTGGGAGTCTAACCTGACCACTAAATCGGAGATGTCACGAGATGCCGCTTCCGTGAGGAGTTGGATCACTGACATGTACTCGGCCACATTGTTGGTGGCGTTACCCAGGAAGATTCCCCCGAAACTAAGAAGGTCCGACTCAGGAGTATAGAGAACCCAAGCAGCTGAAGCAATGTATCTAGTGTGATGACTAGCACCGTCCGCATACCTGATGTATGATAACGAGTGTGATGACATCTGTGCGAAAAAAAAAGATTACATGAGAAAAACACTTTTAAACCAAACAAATAATCTAGAAGCATAAAAAATAAAAATAGGCAAAACTTATATACATAAAATTACAAAGCATATGCCTAGTGCGAAACTAGGCAAAATACTTCTTCAGATAGAGCCCGTTGCGGGGCTCCTCGAGTGGAACTCCATTACAATCTTGTAGTTCGTAAGCTCCTTTTGAGAGGACTTTAGTAACGATGTAAGGACCGAGCCACAATGGTTGGAGTGTTCCTGCCCCCAAGAGGTCGTGTTTTTTATCATAAAGTAGAACAATATCGCTTTCTTGGAAAGAACGAGGCTTGACAGATTTGTCGTATTGAGCTTTAACTCGACGCTGGTGAGCTTCGAGTGCTAGTGTAGCATCTCGATGAGTTTCATTCAAATGATCGAGTGAGAGCAAGCGCTCTTCTGTGGCGGTGGTGCCAGGCAGGAGTTCAACGGCCAGTTTAAGCGATGGGATTTCGCACTCAATCGGAAGTACTGCCTCCAGGCCGAAAGCAAGTTGGAAAGGTGTAATATTTGAAAAGCAATACGGAATATTTTCCATGATACCTGTCTTGACCGAGATATCAATGAGTAGTGTCTTGGAAAGATTACCCATGTTCCCTTCTGAATCGATAGTGTGGATAGTCGTATAAGAGGAGGGAACTATCTCAGGTTGGTCAAAAGACGGGATTTCAGTTTTTATCGCCTCCAAATCAATCGTCAAAGCGCGATGGTGGAACTCTCCCCAAGGTCGTTCTTCTAATGACATGATCTCTTGAATAGCTTCGTCTGTAGGCCAGACTTCATTGAGGAGATCCTTAGAGAGAACCGTGATGGGGGAGAGGGTCGTACCTGTGGTCGAAACCATATCAGTGGAGGGTTCAGATGCGACTTGGATGGCTTGGTAAGCCAGCTCAATCGGCGAAAGTGGCATCTGATCTCCATAGGAATCAATATCTGAAGGCGTCGGAATGATCCATGGGTCGATAGAGCCATCCGAAAAGGTGGATATCATTGCAACCGTGTTTGGTATCTGTGGCGGTGGTAGAGGAAAACAACCCAGTAAGGAAGATGCCTTCAGAAGACCGGTACCGATACTGACGTAAGAGTCAGGGACACCTCCTATTAAGGGTACATAGCTACTTGGTAAAGTGGAATAATCAGGGGTGCAGAAGGATAGCTCATCGACCGTGACTATTTTCCCATCCAATGGAAATAGGATGAGTCGGAAGACCGAAGACACGATAGCGGTCATAGCATAAGACCAACTGTGACTGAGCAATAGATTATAGTCGAGATGACGCTCTACGACTTCAACGTCCACGTTTACCGTTTTCCCACTCAGAGTGATGGGAAAGCTAGCAAGGTAACCTTTGGGTAGGAACGTGTGGCCATCGAAAGCTTTGAGGGAATTCGATGGCGGGGTTAGAGTAGGAGAACCTAAATTCAGCCAGCAAGCTTGTGACATAACGCAGGTCGAAGCACCTTCGTCTATGACAGTGCGATGGATGGGTCTCCCTTTCGACACAACCTGCACCTGGAATGCGAGTTGATGTGAGAGGCGAGGTTTAGCCTTTTCCATATCAAAGATTGCTAGCATGGAATCTTGGGGATCTATTCCACCAATGGCCGAAATCAAGGCTTTCCTTTGTGTTGGACAGGTTTGTAATACTTCAAGAGCAGACATAGCTGACGGTGCCTGCGCCAAATCTTCTACAATATTGTAGTTTTGGGCTGCACGTGCAGAGGTATTATGAGTCGTGCGTCGAAGTGTCCCTTTAGGGGGACGAATTACAGGTTCAACAGTAGGCCTTTCGATATGTAAATCGTTGGGCGGCGGCGGATTGGAACTAGTTCCAGGTTCCTGAGCATCTATGGTAGGAGTTCCATAAAGCTTGGCGCGAGTTTAAAGGTCAATACTCTCGATGCCATAAATGGCATATGGTCCTTTGCCGGAAGGATACGAACCACCATTGCCCCGTTGATGGGGTTGTGGCGGGTTGTCAACCATATGTTGATGTTGCTGCTGTTGATTGGGGAAAGGATTGTGAAGAATGAAAGGTGTTCTCCCAAAATCCTTGTTAGCAATAAAATCGGTGCATTCCTGCAACCGAGGACATTTTTATGTCAAGTGGTCCTCCGCACAGATTTTACAAGGAAATCTCATGGGTTTATCCTTTCCTTTTTCATTAGCAGCATTTTTCTGATTAGAGTTATTCTGATTATTCGACTGCTCTTCCGAAGAAGATGTTTTCTTCTTATTCTTCCTATTTTTCTCGTTGGGTTTTTGTGAGGTTTGCACCGAATTTACCTCAGCGGAAGGGAGAGGAGTCGTTTGATGGGGGGTGGTGGCAGCCGAGGATGGCTGGGAGGTTTTTCCCCGAGACTGATTGGTGGCTACACCAGAGATCGCGCCAACGAGACCATCGGCATGAGCTCTGGTTTTCTGAGTAGCCGGAGGGTTGGGGTTTCCAGGGGCATGGGGGAGCAGATCGTAAAGCGTGCCGGATTGTGAATAGATCAAATCCAGGTGCTGGGCACGACGAATACATTGATCTTCTGTCACCGCACCAGAAAGGCCAATGTCTTTAGAGATATGGGGTAAAAGAGACTTGCAAAACCAATTTGCCAAGAGATGGTCTGGTATTGGTGCTTTGACAAGCCTCCTCCTACGTCTCCATTCATGAATATGGTCGGAGATGTGGGTGGCGGTGTCTTGGCATAGTGATGTTAACAATTCTGTGCCGGTTTCCACTCTAATTGGTAGTTGAAAGTTCTTTAAGAACTCCGTCGCTAAAGCGCCAAACGTATTGATGGCGGCGCATGGTAATTCAATGTACCACTTGGCGGCATTGCCTGTAAGGGTGCGGGAAAACAGTCGAAGGCGGACACTATCATCTACCATGGAATTGGATATGGACCACAAATGGAAGGTAGTGATGTGTGCGGCTGGGTCATCTCCATGCTTCCCATCGAACTTCGGGATATCTGAAGGAATCTTATGCGGTATAGGAGGCCAAAGCGAGTTGTGATTGATGGGGTCGTTTGTCAGCTTATGGATGTCGGGTATGTCCAAAGCTGCCAAGAAAGGCAATTGTGGATTTGCCCCCGAGTCTAACCAGGGCAGTATGGGCTGACTATTTGGACCATAGGGTCCCCCCATCCACGTGTTACCAGAAGGGTAAGTGGGACTTTGATAAAAACCTCCCATAGGTGGAGGAGTAGGAACATACGGTTGTTGTCCATAGGGCATAGTGTATTGAGGGGAAAATGGTTGGTTGCCCCCAGCGTAAAAGTGCCCTCCCACTCCAGATGGAGGTTGGGGTTGGTTAGTCCAAATGGATGCAATAGAGTTTCCCGGAGGCATATTAGTACTTGCATAATTTGGCAACGGTATAGATCCTACACCTATGTTTGAACCACTTAAGGGGATAGTATTTACAATGGGTTGTCCCATTTGTCCTAAGGATTGCATAGGAAGAGAAATATTCCCTGCTACCTATGTACTGATAACACTGCCCCCTGGTATAGTGGCCAGGGGATTTGAACTCAACAAAGGGTTCCAACTGAAAGGTTTGTTAAAGGGCACCGAAGTAGTCGTGCTCGTGGGATGAGCTACCGTGGTCCCCAACGTGGTCACGGTAGGAGTAGATGCCGAAGGGTTCAGTAAACTACTGACAGTTGTGTTGACCATAGGGTTGGGGGTAGGCATATGTTGACTACTGGGGTTACCCAGTAATGGCATAGAACTGACCACCGGCGGGGAAGATGATGGCGAACCAGGAATGGTTGCCATTGGTATCGACCCTGTGGATACCGGTGGAGAAATAGATGTTGGTGTTGCCGCAAACATATCTTGGCGCGGTGGAATCTGGATTATCATAGGTCCTAACAGATCAGTGAGCGGAGGATTGTAATTAGGTACAACACCTTCAGTGAAAGGGTCCTCTGGGAGTTCCGGCTGATAAGGGTCTATGTGATAGTCCAGATTAGTCAGAGGAGACTGCTCTTCCGTAGAAGGCCCGGGTTCACCAAGGTTCAATCTTTCCTCTAGAGTGAGAGGAGGTAGACCTTGCTATCGTCGAGACAGAGGCGTGGGTCAGGGGACGCCACGGTGACCGGTTTAATTTTAAAAAATTTCATTTAAAATGTGATATATTATAAAGTCTCAAGTGACAGTAACCACACACTTACTAAAAAGAAAAGACTCTCTAAAATCAATCAGCAAGCAGCCAGTATAGGGTGCCCTGTCTGAGTACTACCGTTCACTGGTGATGAAATCCAGTCTCACAATAGCATACAGAGAGGGTTGGTCGAAAGTACAGTTACGGTTACTCTAGAGCTTCGCTCGAACCCCAGACGATAGGTGTAAGCACTCTCATGAAGACGAGTACCCTCCTAAAGACTGAAGACAGAGTAGGTCCGTCTGTTTCAGGTACCAGGACAGCCCGTCCCAGTCACCTTGTGTAAGTCCCTAAAAGTATGGCCACTAAGGATACCTCAAATCACAGACATCATCAGGGGGGTCCACGGTCAATGACAGTGTGCTATATGGGAAGAATACCTAGATCCCCGATCTAGTTTCGACATCCCCGAAGGGAACCCCAATATATAACACACCCACAGGATGCAGTTGAAGGCGGGCTACCTTCTAGTGCACCCAAGTGTTGTCTCGCGCTGAGCTCTGGTAAAGGAACGGTCCCAATAATGTGAGTGCAGCAGGATTTCACTCGTTAATGACTCTAGTTTTCAAGTTTTGAGATCTTGGGTAGTTTTCTCACTTTCCTAACCCAAGATCCTAGCCTGAACTGCTGTTTGTGTGAGCTCAAAAAAGAGTTATTAGATTGATTTTATTATCGCTTTGTTTTTAGTGTACTTTGTTATTAGTCTTGCGGAGGGGGAATGGACGTATGAAGTATAGTGAGACTCTTGACTCAATAAACCATGCAAAACATGCTCTAAATATTAACTTCAATGAACAGTGTTTCTACAAGGAGAGGTTTCTTTTTCATTCATCCATGCACCAACATGTAAATAACACAGCTCAACTTTCAAGATTTAGACTTGTATCTACCTCTTTAACAGTCCGTGAACTAAAATTTTCAGAATAAACTCAACTAAATGCAGAAAAAAAAAATTTCTCTTTAAAAAAGTAAATGCTTTGCACACTAACTAAATAAGAGAAACAAATAATCAATGCCATTTTTAGCAGACAAGCACAGGGATTCAGTCTGTAAAAGGTTTTGGTGGCTAAAAAACTCCACAGCTCAAACACAGTCACAATAGTGAACAGCAGGGTTTTTGGCTGAGTAACGCTCTGTCTGTGAGAAAATACAACGTTATAACTCACTATATTTAAGCCTAGACCGCGTTATAACGAACTGTATAAACTGCATAGGTCACGTTAACCAGGGAAAAGCTCTTCAGTTGGCCAGACAGGAACAGGGTTGAACTCTGCAAGCATTTGGTATGTCTACTGGGCATCAAAAAATGGTCTGAAGGATACTGAACAGAGGAGATAAGAAATGAAGGAAGAAATAGTCTGGAAACTATGGGGACACTCCCCAGCAGAGTCACCAATTCTGCTTTAGGGTAAACTGCTTGGGTGGTTGGTTTTCATGGATCCCTCTCAGGGCTTTCCGGTGCCCAAGGCAGACAGTAAGATTAGCTATGTTGTTCACAAAGATAGCATGAGCATTTTCATGTTAGCTTAAAATAATTTGAAGGAATACAATAGAGAATTACCTCTTTGACGGTCTTGGAATATCTTGGAGAACGTCGAGCAGCAAAGTAAGAGTCCTTCTTCGCCGGCTCCAAATCTGAGACCTGCAATCAGTCAAAGCACCCACGTAACTTCTAATATAACAAGTATTCTATCAATTAAATCAACAATAAACATCTAGATTATACACATCTGAGCCATTCATATCATACTAAGCAAATATTGAAACAACAATATAACATTAAGCATTGAATGGACAAAACGAACATAGTTCTATTGATTTTGAAAGAAGGAGGATTACAACCATCGGTTGTACCAAGCCCTCCTCAGTCTCCTGATCTCTCTTCTCTCTCTAGTGAAGAAGTCCAAGTCAACAAACTCTCTAGCAGCCTCTTTGACTCTTGGCCTTCACAATGTCACACTATTCTCTATTCCACAAGTATGCAAGAACTTTGAGCAATCCTTTGACCTTCAATTAAGAGCCTTCAACTCCTTTTTATAGGAGAGGGAGAAGGCCATTGTTGCCCTTCTCTTTCCACTAGTTTGGAATGGAAAAGGCTTAGATGTTTCCTTGATCTTCATGCTTTTGCCTCTCTTGGAGTTCAGTCTTCTATGGCAATGACCAATAATGAATTGGTACTTCTGCAGTTTCCTTTGTGCACTGACTCCTTTGTGAGGGAAAGTCGGAGATTCAAATATTTCTTCGCGCTCTTTTCCCAATTCAAAATTAAAACACAGGTAACGTGTCCCTCCCATGCAAACAGAGCGTTGCCCTAGCCACTACCGCGGCCAGTGTATTGCTTGACTGCGTTATAACGCTCTTGTTCTGTTCTATATATGCGTTACCCTGGCAGAAATAGGTTTAATTTAGGTCTTTGTACTTCTTCCATATTTGTCTTCCCTTCTGAGATGATGAGGAGGTATTTTGACCTGTAACATTGTGACCGCCCAAGTGCCTTGTGCACGTTTGGGCGGCCTGTTTTCCATTCGCTCCCATGTGCGTCTATTCGGTCTGGCACACCGTGTCGCGCTGGGTCGCCGTGTCGCGCCGGGTCACCGCGCCCGCCAAACGTGCTTGGGTCAGGTTGTTTGGTCTGACGACGCCCGTTTCATATTTGCTAAGTTGTGACCACCCAGGTGCCTTGTGCATGTTCAAGCGGCCCGTTTGCCGTTTGCTCCCATGTGCGTTCGTTCGGTCGGGCGCGTTGGGTCGCCACGCTCAGGTTGGGTCATTTGGTACGAGGGCGCCCATTTCGTATTTGCTAAGTTGTGACCGCCTGGGTTCCTTTTGCATGTTCAGGCAGCCCTTTTGCTGTTTTCTCCCATGAGCGTCTGTTCGGTTCGGCGCGCAGTGTTGCACCGGGTCGTCGCACCTGACCAAACGTGCTCGGGTCAGGTCGTTTGGTCCGAGGGCACACGTATCATATTTGCTAAGTTGTGACCGCCCGGGTGCCTTGTGCACATTTGAGTGGCCCGTTTGCTGCCATGTGCGTCCGTTCGGTCGGGTGCGCCATGTCGCGCCGGGTCGCCGCTTCGCACAGGGTCGTCGGGCTCGGGTTGGGTCGTTCGGTCCAAGGGCGCACGTTTCTTATTTGCTAAGTTGTGACTGCCCGGGTGCCTTGTGCATGATCGAGCGGCCCGTTTTCCATTTGCTCCCATGTGCATCCATTTGGTCTGGTGCGACGTGTCGCGCTGGGTCGTCGCATCGCGCCGGGTCGTCCCGCCCAGCCAAACGCGCTCGGGTTGGGTCGGTTGGTCCGAGGGCGCCC
Source organism: Pinus albicaulis (assembly GCA_034641835.2). NCBI lineage: Eukaryota > Viridiplantae > Streptophyta > Pinopsida > Pinales > Pinaceae > Pinus > Pinus albicaulis. Next base: position 1,080,159,968 of record CM076583.1, read on the forward strand.
GTTTCATATTTGCTAAGTTGTGACCGCATGGGTGCCTTGTGCACGTTCGGGCAGCCTTTTTTTCGTTTTCTCCCACGTGCGTCCGTTCGATCGGGCACACCGAGTTGCCACTTCGCACTGGGTCGCCGCACCCGGCCAAACGAGCTCGGGTCAGGTCGTTTGGTCTGAGGGTGCCTGTGTCAGATTTGCTAACTTGTGACTGCCTGGGTGCCTTGTGCACGTCCGGCCGTCCCATTTTCCGTTTTCTCCCATGTGCGTCCGTTCAGTCGGGCGCGTCGTGTCGCGCTGTGTGAGGGCGTCCATTCGGGTCGAGTCATTTGGTCTGAGGGTGCCTGTATCAGATTTGCTAAGTTGTGACTGCCCAGGTGCCTTGTGCATGACCAAGTGGTCCATTTGTTGTTTGCTCCCATCTATGTCCGTTCGATCCGTTTGGGCAGGCGCGCCATGTCGCACAGGGTGAGGGCGTCTGTTCGGGTCGGGTCGTTTGGTCTGAGGGCGTCCGTATCAGATATGCTAAGTTGTGACTGCCCAGGTGCTTTGTGCACATTTGGGTAGCCCGTTTGCTGTTTGCTCCCATGTGTGTCCATTTGGTCCGCTCAGGTGGGTGCGCCGTGTCGCGTCAGGTGAGGGCGTCCGTTCGGGTCGGGTCATTTGGTCCGAGGGTGTCCGTTCGGGTCGATTCGTTTGTTCCGAGGGCACCCGTGTCATATTTGCTAAGTTTTGACCACCCGGGTGCCTTGTGCACATCTGTGTGGCCTGTTTTCTATTTGCACCCATGTGTGTCCATCCAGGTTAGGGCGTCCATTCAGGCGGGCGTGCCGGGTGAGGACGTCCGTTCGGGTCGGGTTGTTTGGTCCAAGGGCACCCGTGTCAAATTTTCTATGTTGCGATCGCCTGGGTGCCTTGTGCACATTGGGGTGGCTCATTTTCCATTTGCTCCCATGTGCGTCCGTTCGGTCGGGCGCATTGTGTCGCGCCAGGTGAGGGCGTCCGTTCGGGCGGGCGCACCGGGTGAGTGCGTCCGTTCGGGTCGGGTCGGGTCGGGTCGTTTGGTACGAGGGCATCCATTCGAGTCGCGTTGGGTCAGGTTGTTTAGTTCGAGGGCGCCCATGTCAGATTTTCTAAGTTGTGACTACCCGGGTGCCCTATGCATGTCTGGGCGGCCCATTTGTCGTTTTCTCCCATGTGCGTCCGTTCAGTCGGGCGCGCCGTGTCGCGCTGAGTGAGGGCTTCCATTCGAGTCGATTCGTTTGGTCCGAGGGCGCCCGTGTCAGATTTGCTAAGTTGTGACCGACCGGGTGCCTTGTGCACATCCGAGCGGCCCGTTTACCGTTTGCTCCCATGTGCGTCCGTTTGGGTGGGCATGCCGTGTCGCCCCGGGTGAGGGTGTCTGTTCGGGTCAGGTCGTTTGGTTCAAGGGCGTCCGTTCGGGTTGAGTCGTTTGGTCAGAGGGAAGCCATGTCAGATTTGCTAAGTTGTGACCGCCTGGGTGCCTTGTGCACGTCTGAGCGGACCGTTTGTCGTTTTCTCCCATGTGCGTCCATTCGGGTGAGGGAGTCCGTTCGGGCGAGCGTGCCGTGTGGCGCGGGGTGAGGGCATCTGTTCGGGTCGGGTTTTTTGGGCCAATGACGCTCGTGTCAGATTTGCTAAGTTGTGACCGCCCGGTTGTCTTGTGCACGCCCGGGCGGCACATTTTCCGTTTGCTCCCATGTGCGTCTGTTCGGTCTGGCGGGCCGTGTCGCGCTGGGTTAGGGCGTCTGTTCAGGTCGGGCGGGCCGTGTCGCGTTGGGTTAGGGCATTTGTTCGGGTCGATTCGGGTCGTTTGGTCCGAGGGCGCCCATGTCATATTTGCTAAGTGTTGACCGCCCACGTGCCTTGTGCACGTCCGGGCGGCCCGTTTGTCGTTTGTTCCCATGTGCGTCCGTTCGGGTGGGCGCGCCGTGTCGCCCCGGGTGAGGGCGTCCGTTTGGGTCAGGTCGTTTGGTCTGAGGGTGTCCATTCGGGTCAGATCATTTGGTCCCGTGTTAGATTTTCTAAGTTGTGACCGCCCGGGTACCTTGTGCATGTCCGGGCGGACCGTTTGCCGTTTGCTCTCATGTGCGTCCGTTCGTGTGAGGGCGTCTGTTTGGGCAGTTGTGCCATGTCGGGTCGTTTGATCCGAGGGCATCCATTTGGGTCGAGTCGTTTGGTCTGAGGGTGCCTGTGTCATATTTTCTAAGTTGTGACCGACCGGGTTTGTTGTGCACATCCAGGCGGCCCGTTTTCCATTTTCTCCCATGTGCGTCCGTTCAGGTGGGTGCGCAGCGTCTCCCTAGGTGAGGGCGTCCATTCGGGTCGGATCATTTGGTCCAAGGGCGCCCGTGTGAAATTTGCTAAGTTGTGACTGCCTGGGTGCCTTGTGCACGTCCGGGCAGCCCGTTTGTCGTTTGCTCCCATGTGCGTCTGTTCTGGTGGGCGAGCCATGTCGCCCCTGGTGAGGGCCTCGATTCGGGTCGGGTCGTTTGGTCCGGGGGCGTCCATTCGGGTCGGGTCGTTTGGTCGAAGGGCGCCCGTGTCATTTTTGCTAAGTTGTGACTGCCTGGGTGCCTTGTGCACATCCGAGCAGCCCGTTTGTCGTTTGCTCCCATGTGCATCTATTAGTGCAAGCGCGCCGTGTCGCGCCAGGTAGGGCGTCCGTTCGGGTCGGGTCGTTTGGTCACAGGTCACCTGTGTCAGATTTGCTAAGATGTGATCGCCCGGGTGCCTTGTGCACATTCGGGCAACCCGTTTGCTCCCATTTGTGTCTGTCTGGGTGGGCGCGTCGTGTCGCCCCGGGTGAGGGCCTCCGTTCGGGTCGGGTCGTTTTGTCCGAGGGCGCCCGTGTCAGATTTGCTAAGTTGTGACCGCCCGGGTGCCTTGTGCACATTCAGGCGGCCCATGTCAGATTTTCTTTTCATGTGAAAGGTGGGTTGGTAACTGAGTTGGCTTTTTCGGTTGTGCCTGAAGAGTGGCCTTGGGTCATTTTTAGGGTCACCGACTTTCTTCTCTCCGTCAACACTCGGTAGCATATGAGCTGTAATTTTGGCCATGCTTGTCCTCGAAGGAATGTTTGAACAATCTCTCCCGTCCGCTCTATTTTCTTGCAGTTGGATGGAGTTGTTGTGTGTGGCTCCTTGAGATGACTGTCCACTTGTTGGCTTTGTTGAAATCGGCTCTTCGGTATCTCTCTCTTGTGGCCCTTGGTCGCACGTTTGCTCTGATGAAATGAGCATTTCGCTATGTCACTTGTTGGCTCCGTCGATGTCGGATCTTTTCTATATTGTTCATCTCCTCCCTTTTTGCTTGTGGGGGGAGGGTTTGGATTTTCATGTGAAAGGTGGGTTGGTAATTGAGTTGCTTGTTCGGGTGTGCCTGAAGAAGGGCCTTGGGTCATTTGTAGGGTCGTCAACTCTCATCTTCTCTACATCCCCACTCAGTAGCACATGAGCGGTAATGTTGGCCATGCTTGTCCTGGGAGGCATATGTGAAAAGAGTTACCCTTTCGCTCTGTGTTCTCAGATTTGGATGAGGTTGTTGTGTGTGGCTCCTTGAGACAATTGACCGGTTGCCAATGTCGCTCTTATGCCCCTTGCTCGCTCATTGGCTCCGTCGATGTCGGCTCTTCGCTATATTTTTCACCTCCTCCCTTTTTGGTGGGTGGGAGAGGTGGGCTTTTCTCTTGTTGGCTTCATGAAATCTACTCTTCACCATATTGTTCACCTCTTCCCTTTTTGGTGGGGGGAGGGGTTGAATTTTCGTGAGAAATTTGGGGTGGTAATTGAGTTTCTTTTTCGGGTGTGCCTGAAGAAGGACCTTGGGTCCTTTGTAGTGTCATCGACTCTCATCTTCTGTCCATCCCCACTCGGTAGCACATGAGCGGTAATGTTGGCCATGCTCGTCCTAG
>CM076583.1:1080163989-1080168989 GCA_034641835.2 Pinus albicaulis
CGTTCGGGTGAGGGCGTCCGTTCGGGTCGGGTCGTTCGGTCGTGCCGGGCGAGGGCGTCCGTTCGGGTGGGCGTGCCGGGCGAGGGTGTCCATTCGGGTCGGGTCGGGTCGTTTGGCCCGAGGGCGCCCGTGTCAGATTTGCTAAGTTGTGACCGCCCGGGTGCCTTGTGCACGTCCGGGCGGCCCGTTTTCCGTTTTCTCCCATGTGCGTCCGTTTGGTCGGGCGTGACGTGTCGTGCCGGATGAGGGCGTCCGTTCGGGTGGTCGTGCCGGGGGAGGGCGTCCGTTCGGGTCCGGTGGTTTGGCCCGAGGGCGCCCGTGTCAGATTTGCTAAGTTGTGACCGCCCGGGTGCCTTGTGCATGTCCGGGCGGCCCGTTTGCCGTTTGCTCTCATGTGCGACCGTTTGGGTGGGCGTGTCGTGTCGTGCCAGGTGAGGGCGTCCGTTCGGGTGGTCGTGCCGGGTGAGGGCGTCCGTTCGGGTCGGGTGGTTTGGCCTGAGGGCGCCTGTGTCAGATTTGCTAAGTTGTGACCGCCCGGGTGCCTTGTGAACGTCTGGGCGGCCCGTTTGCTGTTTGCTCCCATGTACCTCCGTTCGGGTGGGCGCGTCGTGTCATGCCCGGTGACGGCGTCCGTTCGGGTCGGGTCGTTTGGTCGTGCCAGGTGAGGTCGTCCATTCGGGTCGGGTGGTTTGGCTCGAGGGCGCCCGTGCCAGATTTGCTAAGTTGTGACCGCCCGGGTACCTTGTGCACGTCCGGGCGGCCCGTTTCCCGTTTGCTCCGATGTGCGTCCGTTTGGTCGTGCGCGGCGTGTCGTGCCGGGTGAGGGCGTCCGTTCGGGTCAGGTCATTTGGCCCTAGGGCGCCCGTGTCAGATTTTCTAAGTTGTGACCGCCCGGGTACCTTGTGCACGTCCGGGCGGCCCGTTTCCCGTTTGCTCTGATGTGCGTCCGTTTGGTCGTGCGCGCCGTGTCGTGCCGGGTGAGGGCGTCCGTTCGGGTCAGGTCGTTTGGCCCAAGGGCGCCCGTGTCAGATTTGCTAAGTTGTGACCGCCCGGGTGCTTTGTGCACGTCCAGGCAGCCCGTTTGCTGTTCGCTCCCATGTGCGTCCGTTCGGGTGGGCGCGCCGTGTCGTGCCGGGTGAGGGCGTCCATTCGGGTGGGCGCTCCGTGTCGTGCCGGGTGAGGACGTCCATTCGGGCGGGCGTGCCAGGTGAGGTCGTCCATTCGGGTGGGGTCGGTTGGCCCGAGGGCGCCCATGTCAGATTTGCTAAGTTGTGACTGCCCGGGTGCCTTGTGCACGTCCGGGCGGCCCGTTTGCCGTTTTCTCCCATGTGCGTCCTTTTGTGCCGGGTGAGGGCGTCCGTTCGGGTCGGGTCGTTTGGGCCGAGGGCGCCCGTGTCAGATTTGCTAAGTTGTGACCGCCCGGGTGCCTTGTGCACGTCCGGGCAGTCCGTTTGCCATTTGCTCCCATGAGCGTCCGTTCGGGTCGGGCGTGCCATGTCGCGCCGGGTGATGGCGTTCGTTCGGGTGGGCATGCCAGGTGAGCGCGTCCGTTCGGGTCGGGTCGTTTGGCCCGAGGGCGCCCGTGTCAGATTTTCTAATTTGTGACCGCCCGGGTGCCTTGTGCACGTCTTGCCGGCCCATTTGTCGTTTTCTCCCATGTGCGTTCGTTCGGGTGGGCGCGCCGTGTCGCCCCGGGTGAGGGTGTTTGTTCAGGTCGGGTCGTTTGGTCGTGCCGGGTGAGGTTGTCCATTCGGGTCGGGTCGTTTGGCCCGAGGGCGCCCGTGCCATATTTGCTAAGTTGCGATCGCCCAGGTGCCTTGTGCACGTCCGGGCGGCCCGTTTGCCATTTTCTCCCATGTGCGTCCGTTCGGGGGGGCGCTCCGTGTCGCCCTGGGTGAGGGCGCACGAACGGGGGCGTTCGAGTCGCCCTGTTTTGTTCGACGGTGCGCTTATCAGATTTTCTTTTCGTGTGAAAGGTGGGTTGGTAATTTAGTTGTATTGCTCGGTTGTGCCTGAAGAATGGCCTTGGGTCATTTGTAGGGTCATCGACTTTCTTCTCTCCATCACCACTCGGTAGCATATGAGCGGTAATGTTGGCCATGCTTGTCCTTGGAGGCATGTTTGAACAATCTCTCCCGTCCACTCTGTTTTCTAGCATTTGGATGGGGTTGTTGTGTGTGGCTCTTTGAGATAACTGGCCGCCTGTTGGCGTTGTTAAAATCGGCTCTCCGGTAACTCTCTCTCGTGCCCCTTGGTTGCACGTTTTCTTTGTTGAAATCAGCGTTTTGCTATGTCGCTCGTTGGCTCCGTCGATGTCGGCTCTTCTCTATATTGTTCTTCTCCTCCCTTTTTGCTTGCTTGTGGGAGGAGGGGTTGGATTTTCGTGTGAAAGGTGGGTTGGTAACTGAGTTGCTTGTTCGGGTGTGCCTGAAGAGTGGCCTTGGGTCATTTGTAGGGTCGTCGACTCTCGTCTTCTCTCTATCCCCACTCGGTAGTGCATGAGCGGTAATGTTGGCCATGCTTGTCCTAGGAGGCATATGTGAAAAGAGTTACCCTTCCGCTCTGCGTTCTCAGAGGTGGATGAGGTCGCTCTGTGTGGCTCCTTGAGACAACTGGCCGGTTGCCTATGTCGCTCTTGTGCCCCTTGCTTGCTCGTTGGCTCCGCCGATGTTGGCTCTTCGCTATATTGTTCACCTCTTCCCTTTTTGGTGGGTTGGAGAGGTCGGCTCCTCGGTATATTGTTCACCTCCTCCCCTTTTGGTGGGGGGAGGGGTTGGATTTTCATGTGAAAGGTGGGTTGGTAACTGAGTTGCTTATTCAGGTGTGCCTGAAGAGTGGCCTTGGGTCATTTGTAGGGTCATCGACTCTCGTCTTCTCTACATCCCCACTCGGTAGCGCATGAGCGGTAATGTTGTCCATGCTTGTCCTGGGAGGCATATGTGAAAACAGTTACCCTTATGCTCTGTGTTCTCAGAGTTCGATGAGGTCGCTCTGTGTGGCTCCTTGAGACAACTAGCCGGTCGCCTATGTCGCTCTCGTGCCCCTTGCTCGCTCGTTGGCTCCGTCGATGTTGGCTCTTCGCTATATTGTTCACCTCCTCCCTTTTTGGTGGGTTGGAGAGGTGGGCTTTTGTCTCGTTGGCTTCGTGAAATCAGCTCCTCGGTATATTTTTCACCTCCTCCCCTTTCGGTGGGGGGAGGGGTTGGATTTTCATGTGAAAGGTGGGTTGGTAACTGAGTTGCTTATTCGGGTGTGCCTGAAGAGTGGCCTTGGGTCATTTCTAGGGTCGTCGACTCTCGTCTTTTCTCCATCCCCACTCGGTAGCGCATGAGCGGTAATGTTGGCCATGCTTGTCCTGGGAGGCATATGTGAAAAGAGTTACCCTTCCGCTCTGTGTTCTCAAAGTTGGATGAGGTCGCTCTGTGTGGCTCCTTGATACAACTGGCCGGTCGCCTATGTCGCTCTCGTTCCCCTTGCTCGCTCGTTGGCTCCGTCGATGTTGGCTCTTCGCTATATTGTTCACCTCCTCCCTTTTTGGTGGGTTGGAGAGGTGGGCTTTTGTCTCGTTGGCTTCGTGAAATCGGCTCCTCGGTATATTGTTCACCTCCTCCCCCTTTCGGTGGGGGGAGGCGGTGGATTTTCGTGTGAAAGGTGGGTTGGTAACTGAGTTGCTTGTTCGGGTGTGCCTGAAGAGTGGCCTTGGGTCATTTGTAGGGTCGTCGACTCTCGTCTTCTCTCCATCCCCACTCGATAGCGCATGAGCGGTAATGTTGGCCATGCTCGTCCTGGGAGGCATATGTGAAAAGAGCTACCCTTCCGCTCTGTGTTCTCAGAGTTGGATGAGGTCGCTCTGTGTGGCTCCTTGAGACAACTGGCCGGTCGCCTATGTCGCTCTTGTGCCCCTTGCTCCCTCGTTGGCTCCGTCGATGTTGGCTCTTCGCTATATTGTTCACCTCCTCCCTTTTTGGTGGGTTGGAGAGGTGGGCTTTTGTCTAGTTGGCTTCGTGAAATCGACTCCTCGCTATATTGTTCACCTCCTCCCCTTTCGGTGGGGGGAGGGGTTTGATTTTCGTGTGAAAGGTGGGTTGGTAATTGAGTAGCTTGTCGGGTGTGCCTGAAGAATGGCCTTGGGTCATTTGTAGGGTGGTCGACATTCGAATTCTCTCCATCCCCACTCGGTAGCACATGAGCGGTAATGTTGGCCATGCTCGTCCTTGGAGGCATATGTGAACAATTCCCCCTTCGCTCCGTGTTCTCAGAATTGGATGGGTTTTTGTGTGTGGCTTCTTGAGACGACTGTCCTCTTCATTGTTTGGCTCTTTATAGTGCCAGTTTCTTGTGCTTGTACTCTTTCTATGTCAGCACTGTGGGTTGAGATGCATACGTTTAAGAGGAATGCGGAGGGGTTTTCGCTGTAAGCTTCCCCTCTTGCTTGCTTTTTCCATTGGGCGATGTGAGGAGCGGGGTTCTCCTTGTTGTAAAATTAAGGTCTGGAATTCCTTTCAGAGTGCACGTTGTTTGTCCCTACATTGTCTTTGAGGTCTTGATAGATGTGGTGGCCCATTTGTTTGCTCGAGTGGTTGGCTTTTTCCTTGCATCTTGCGTGCATCGTAGGATTATGCGGCTTGGAATGTTGAGACACAAGGTGATGGGCATTTCTTGTTTTGTTGATTGCTCATGCGATTGTGGTCCAACAGGGATGAGGCTTGCTACGTTGATGGCGGGGGCTATATCTGGAAGGAGGACTTGAAGGTGGAACGCTTCGACCTCCCTCCTCTATGTGGAGGTGGCTGCAGGTGAGAAGTTTTCATTGTCCAGTTGGTAAGTCGGTGGGGCAATCTCCCAGGTTGCTTGTATGCAGGGTGTGTGGGGTGCGGGGCTGCCTGATCCCTCCTCTTGTTCGGATATGTTCATGCCTTTTGTAGTGAGCCTCTTGATATGCATTCATTTTGTTCCTCTGCCTTCGCATCGAGGTTGCCCCAGGCGATCAAGCGATCGAG
>CM076583.1:1080178989-1080191489 GCA_034641835.2 Pinus albicaulis
GGCGCGACGAAAACCGCCACCAGGGTCCCGCGGAGCTCGGGGGTTCCCATTTTTTGCGGCACGACGGATACCACCCAATTCCGGGAAACTCGGGGATTTCCACGTCCCGCCACGACAGAAACCATGGCCTCGGTGCGGGGAGCTCGGGTTTCCATGTCACGGCACGACGGAGAACCGCCCAAGCCTGCGGAACTTTGGGGCTTCTATTTCGTGGCACGAGGGAAACCGCCTAGTTCTGGGAACCTTGCGGTTTCCATCTCCCGCCCCGACGAAAACCGCGCCCCTGGTCAGGGGAACTTGGGTTTCCATGTCGCGGCACGACCGTAATCGCCCAAGTTTACGGAACTCGTGGTTTCCGTCGCGCGGCACGGCGAAGAACCGCCCAAGCCTGGCGAACTTGGGGCTCCCATTTCGCGGCACGGCGAAGAACCGCCCAAGCCTGGCGAACTTGGGGCTCCCATTTCGCGGCGCGACGGAAACCGCTCCCCTGGTCCGTCTCCGGAACTTGGGGTTTCCACGCCTCGTCGCGGCGGAAGCCGTCCAAATGCGGGGAAGGTTGTGTTTTGTAAGGCCCCAAGACTTCATGAGGCGCGTTCGTGGTAACGGGCGCGCCCGTCGGGCGTTCGGGCGCCGTGCGACTTTACGAGAGAGCCGCCGCGCAGTAACCACACGGGCGCGGGTGTGTGGCGGTGAGCGGCACGGGCGCGTCGCACATAGCCGGTGGTGGCATTGGAAAAAGCGACGTTACAGGCGAAACGTCACAGCGTAGCCGGAGTCATAGAACCGACGCACGAGTTGAGCGGCCGACGCTACACGAGTGGGCGGACAGCTGAACGATGGGGGTCGTCTCGGGTCGACCGAGTGACCCACGACACGCACATGATACGCATATTAATACGTTGTGCGGATGACGGAGAAGTCATCCAACCAACGATCAAGCAAGCATCTGAGTGCGAGCGCATTGGAGCACCACGAGCTAAGCCAACAGCTCGTTGGTGAAGGAAACACGGCGGCGGTGAACGCAGGGCGAGCGCGGGTCGAGCCAGGTTGTTGACGTGCAGGGCGTGCGGAATTCCTCCGCAGGGCATCCGCACCGCGGGACGGGTCGAGTCGGGCAGCGCGCGGGTCGAGTCGTGCGACATACGTGCAGGGCGTGCGGAACTTCTCCGCAGGGCGTCCGCACGATCCGAGCTTCAGTTCAGAGGTCGTTCTGAAGGCATCGTGAGTCGAAATTGAGTGCCAAAGGTTGAAGCAGGTGCGTTTTGATGGGACGGAGCTAACCACATAGATGGGGGAGCGGATTGGACAGACGGAGAGCTCGCGGGGAGGTCTGAAACCATTTGCAGTGCCGACCCGAGTGACACGGCAGCACTTGGGCAGTTTTATGCAGGATATTCCCGAGGTGAATTCTAGTGCTGTAAACGATTGTTGTGGGCTAGTTAATGATTGTCAAGCATTGTAAGCTTGGACAAAAAGTGACTTGCCTTGCCAAAGAGCAAAGGGGGTCTTTTGCTGGATTGGAACTTATACTCTATTTCGTATTTATGAAACATATTATTGGGCAGACCCATTATTAACTGGGAGTTGCCCCTCCCTTGTATGTATGGGCGTACACTGTGGATGTGATGATGATGTTCATGTTTTCCGCACATTGAAAGAACATTTGATTAACTAATTTAAAAAGTGTTGCTAAAGGCGCAGTCTACATACTTGAGTATTACGAAAAGGAGAAGTACGGTAGTGCCGCACCCCGTCTATAGCACGGTTGAAAGGTCACTGAAGGTCTAGGGGCGTGACAGGTTTCCTCGCCCCGCCGTGACGACAGTCGCCCAACTGTGCGAAATGTAAGGTTTCCATGTCCCTGCTCAATGGACACCGTCCAATTATACGCCCGCCGCGACGGAAACCGCCCCTGTAAGACCCACGAGCCGAGGACGATGACGGAAGGCGTTGGAAGCATTCGGTGGACATGCGACGAACGACGAAAACCACGACGGAAGGTTAGACGGGCATGCCGACGGACGAAAACATCGTTCGGCTACTATGCAACGTTATCACGGTGACCGTGCGACGTTTAGGAGTGATGTGCATAAACGCGTCCAAAAATGGCCGTGTGTTGGCTTGGAGGTTTTATAGGCTGGCTGTGGTGGCAAGCCGACGTTAAGGAGGAAATGCCACGTCGTAACCAAGGCTTTATGGGCGTTTACTGGGTCGGCCTCATATGGGTCAAGCCCCACCCATGGAAGCAATGTGTGGGCAAAGGCACATACGAAAGGAGGACGTGTGATGGACTATAAAGGAAAGAAAGAAGGACATCAACATCTTGCTGATTCCACTATTGGCAAGCTAATGCTCGAGCCAGAGCGAAGGTCGAGGGTGGAGGGCGAAGCCGTAGCAGGGAAACGGAGTCTAGGTCGAGTCGGGTAAAAACTCGTTCGGCGTTCACCCGCAGGTCGAGTCGGGTTCCTTCCGCAGGGCGCGTGCGGTGCAGTGTTTAGTGCATGGTCGAGTCGGTTTCCTTCCGCAGGACGCGTGGAGAACAGTGTTCAGGGCGGGCGCGTTCAGGTCGAGTCGGGTTCGTGCAGCGCGCCCGCGTTCCGGACGCGCGGAACAGTGTTTGAAGGCGCGGAGTTCATTCAGCAGGGTCAGGTCGGGTCGAACGCGTTCAGGAAACGCGTGCAGACCGTGACCCCGGTGACCCACGTGCGGAAACGCGTTCAGGGTGCCGAGGGCGTCTGTGACCCGAGTGACCCACTCGAACCAGAATTCGCGCAGACTTCAGAAACATGTTCTGAAAGGGAATTTTGGGGTTCCTTTGGATTTTTTGCACTGTTGGGAAGCTGTTAAGGCTAGACCCGGGTACAAGCACATTTGGCAAGAAGCATAAATGGTTTATGGAGGCTTGGTTGTATAGTTATTGCAGATTGTACATATTTATTGAAGCATAATACTGGGCAGACTTATTAGCGGGATTTGCCCCTCCCTTGAATGTATGGGCGTTCATGTGGTTTGATATTGATGTTTATTGCTGTTTTATTTCCGCACAGGAGCACTTTGGAAGATTAATTAAACAAGCGTTGAGTTAGGCGTAGTCTACTTATTGAGTATTTGAAAAGAGAAAAATAAGGTAGTGCCGCACCCGTCTATAGAGCGGTTGGGAGACTACCACAGGTATAAGGGCGTGACAGTTGGTATCAGAGCTACATTTTTGTGGCTTTATTATTATTATTATTATTATTGAGCAGGGATACCGTTGCAGCGTTGCAGGTGGTATTGAAGCTTGATGGATGAGTTTGTTTCATTGGAAATGAACTTCAAAGAAATTAAAGAGAAGTCGAAGGAAGTGGAAAAGGAGTTTGATGAGGCGAGTCGGACCATTGATACATTGTGCAAGAGGAGGACATCTGGCATGAGAAAAGATGAAATGTTTCGACTTATGAAGAAAGTGAAAATTCTCCGAGCAGAAATGGACAAGGTGGAAGAAGAGCGAAGGAAGTTAATTGATAAGCTTCTCAAGCTTAGAGACCTTGGAAAGATGAAGCATGGTAGCATGAAGCCCACTGTGGCCGAACCAAAGGATGTTGTAGATGTGATTGAAGTCAAGGAAGAAGCTGATGAACAAGTTGGACCAGGACCAAGCACATTACGAGCATTGATGGTGGACGATTCTCACAAGGATGTTGCAGATGTGGTAGAAGTCGAGGACGAACTTGATGAACAGGTTGGACCAGGGCCAAGCACATCGCAAGCATCGGTGATGGATGATTCGGGGGAGGATGTTGAGGATGCGGATATGATCGAGGAAGAACTCGTGGAACAAGTTGAACCTGGACCAAGCACATTGCAGGCATTGGGGGATGAACCACATGAAAATTTTGCAGAAGTGACAATGATCGAGGAGGAACTTTATGAGCAGGCGGTACCAGGATCGGAAGCATTGCAGACATTGATGAGGACGGAGGACACTCGCTTAGAGATTCTTCATGAAGACATGACTCGTGTTTCAATGGAGCATCGGAAAGAAGATGACTTCTTTTCCAATACCATGGAGGACCTTTCCTCGGATGACTATGATGGAACCTTGTACATTGGAGAAGCAAGGGGAGCATTTCTTGTTGTAGGCCTTGATAGGGAAATTTGTGACCTCACTCTAGTAGGTTCAAATTCCCGTGACAAGGGTGGAACTTGATGATCTCTGTGATAGATACAGGTCATGCTTAGCCACATGGAAACTGGCTAGGTGCCCGACATGACTCATGGACTGCCTTGGTGGCAGGGCACATTATCTGGGTAGACTTCTTCATGGCTTACAACCAAGAAGGAACTCTTGGTGCACCTTTAGCGGGGGAGAAGCCTTGGAGGAAGTACCCATGATGATGATGGTAGAAGTGACCGAGGGCACTTAGCCTGTACACTATACACATGATGGTGATTGGGGTTGAGGCGAGTCTACTCTTGATGGACACATGGGAAACCAAAGTCATGTACATTGACACGAGGGCATGGCAGGACATTATGTGGAGACATTATGCGGGTGCACTTACTGGGTGCCCACTTATGAGCATCATGGAGGAGTGTCAAGAAGGAATATGCTGAGCATGATCGATTGTTGGTGCTACATGGAGATCTTTTATAGATGGGCTGATGGACGTTGTTCACTTTGAGCAACAAGACATTGGTTGGATGAGCGGCCTACGAGCACATTCATATGACTTGCAGGGTGAGAACAACTTGTGGTGGCACTCGTGGGCAATACAAGTATGCTTGCCAACGCTTTGGATAGGATGATGTGTGGGAGTTCATGGTGGAGTTTCATTCATTGGAGGCTTCATACTACAATGATCTTGTAGTATCTGGTTCACTGAGGAACTGAGATCGAGACTGGTCTTGATTTTGATGCACTATGGGATGCATACCTTCGAGCAGGGAAACGCGTTCGGTCGGGTCGGGTCACGTGAGGGTGCCCAAGGAAACGCGTTCGGGTCGGGTCGTGTGAGGGCGGCCGTATAAAAAATGCTAAGTTGTGACCGCCCGCGTGCCTTGTGCACGTTCGCACGGCCAGTTTCCGATTTTCTCGCTTGTGCCTTCGTTCGGGCGGGTCGGGTCGGGTCGTGCCGTCCGAGGGGGGGCCGTATAAAAAATGCTAAGTTGTGACTGCTCGTGTGCCTTGTGCACGTTCGTGCGACCCGTTTTCCGTTTGCTCCCTTGTGCCTTCGTTCGGGCGGGTCGGGTCGTGCCTTTTGAGGGCGCCCAAGGAAACGTGTTCGAGTCGGGTCGTGTGAGGGAGGCCGTATAAAAAATGCTAAGTTGTGACCGCCCCTGTGCCTTGTGCACGTTCGTGCGACCCGATTGCCGTTTGCTCCTTTGTGCCCTCGTTAGGGCGGGTCAGGTCGTGCCGTGTGAGGGCGCCCAAGGAAATGCGTTCGGGTCGGGTCGTGTGAGGGAGGCCGTATCGAAAATGCTAAGTTGTGACCACCCGTGTGCCTAGTTGTCACGCCCCTATACCTTCGGTGTCTTTCAACCACGCTATAGACGGGTGCGGCACTACCGTACTTTTTTCTTTTTCCAAATACTCAAGTATATAGACTACGCCTTTAGCAACACTTGGTAGTTATTAACCAAAGGTTCTCTCTATATGCGGAAATAAACATAAACATCATTATCAATCCACAAGTATGCTCATACATACAAGGGAGGGGCAATTCCCTATTAATAATGATAAATATAAAATAATAAGTTCCAATCCAGCAGAAGCCACTTCTGCTCCTTGGCAAGGCAAGTTAGCCTTTTGACCAAGCCCTAAGGCTTGTCAACCATCAAACTAGCCTACAACAATCATTTACAATCATCAGAATTCACCTTGGGAATATCCTGCACAAAACTGCCCAAGTGCTACCGGGTCACTCAAATCGGCACTACAAATCAGTTTAGACCATCCCTCGAGCTCCCTGTGTGTCCAATCCACTTCCCAACTGTACGGTTAGATGCGGCCCGTCAATACGCACATTCTGCAATTTACGGCACTCAATTCCGACTCTGGACGCTCCCGGAATGGCTTCCGCACTATAGTGCAGTTCGTGCAGAGGCGCCCAGTCTTGGGTCACCCAACTCGCCCAGCCAAACGCGTTCGGGTCGGGTCAGGCGCGTCGGGTGAGGGCGCTCGGCCAAAGGCGTTCGAGTCGGGTCGTTTGGGCCGAGGGTGCCCGTATCAGATTTGCTAAGTTGTGACCGCCCGGGTGCCTTGTGCACGTCCGAGCGACCCGTTTGCCGTTTGCTCCCATGTGCGTCCGTTCGGTCGGGCGGGTCGTGTGGCACTGGGTGAGGGCGTCCGTCCGGGTCGGGTCGTTTGGTCGGAGGGCGCCCGTGTAAGATTTGCTAAGTTGTGACCGTCTGGGTGCCTTGTGCACGTCAGGGCGGCCTGTTTGCCGTTTGGTCCCATGTGCGTCCGTTCGGGTCAGGTCGGGTCGTTCGGTCGTGCCGGGTGAGGGCGTCCGTTCGGGTCGGGTCGTTTGGTCGTGGCGGGTGAGGGTGTCCGTTCGGGTCGTTTGGCCCAAGGGCGTCCATTCGGGTCGGGTCGTTTGGTCGTGCCGGGTGAGGGCGTCCATTCGGGTCGGGTCGGGTCTTTTGGGCCGAGGGCGTCCGTTCGGGTCGGGTCGGGTGGGCGTGCCGGGTGAGGGCGTCCATTCGGGTCGGGTTGGGTCGTTTGGGCCGAGGGCGTCTGTTCGGGTCGGGTCGGGTCGGGTGGGCGTGCTGGGTGAGGGCGTCCGTTCGGGTCAAGTCGGGTCGGGTCGTTTGGTCGTGCCGGGTGAGGGCGTCTGTTCGGGTCGGGTCGGGTCGTTTGGCCCGAGGGTGTCCATTCGGGTGGGCGTGCCGGTTGAGGGCGTCCATTCGGGTCGGGTCGGGTCGGGTCGTTCGGTCGTGCCGTGTGAGGGAGTCCGTTCGGGTCGTTTGGCCTGAGGGCGTCCGTTCGGGTGGGCGTGCCGGGTGAGGGCGTCCGTTCGGGTCGGGTCGGGTTGTTTGGCCCGAGGGCGCCCGTGTCAGATTTGCTAAGTTGTGACTGCCCAGGTGCCTTGTGCACGTCCGGGCAGCCCGTTTTCCGTTTGCTCCCATGTGCATCCGTTTGGTCGGGCACGCCGGGTGAGGGCGTTCGTTCGGATCGGGTCGTTCGGTCATGCCGGGTGAGGGCGTCCGTTCGGGGCGGGTCGGGTCATTTGGCCCGAGGGCGCCCGTGTCAGATTTGCTAAGTCGTGACCGCCCGGGTGCCTTGTACACGTCCGGGTGGCCCGTTTTCCGTTTGCTCCCATGTGCGTCCGTTTGGTCGGGTCGTTCGATCGTGCCGGGCGAGGGCGTCTGTTCGGGTCGGGTCGTTCGGTCGGGCCGGGTGAGGGCGTCTGTTCGGGTCGGGTCGTTCGGTCGTGCCGGGTGAGGGTGTCCGTTCGGTCGTGCCGGGTGAGGGCGTCCGTTCGGGTCGGGTCATTCGGTCGTGCCGGGCGAGGGCGTCCGTTCGGGTCGGTTCGTTTGGTCGTGGCGGGCGAGGGCGTCCGTTCGGGTCGGCGTGCCGGGCGAGGGCGTCCGTTCAGGTCGGGTCGGGTCGTTTGCCCCGAGGGCGCCCGTGTCAAATTTGCTAAGTTGTGACTGCCTGGGTGCCTTGTGCACGTCCGGGCGGCCCGTTTTCCGTTTGCTCCCATGTGCGTCCGTTCGGGTCGGGTCGTTTGGTCGTGCCGGGTGAGGGCGTCCGTTCGGGTCGGGTCGTTCGGTCGTGCCGGGTGAGGGCGTTTGTTCGGGTCGGGTCGTTTGGTCGTGCGGCACGATGGCGTCCGTTCGGGTGGGCGTGTCGGGCGAGGGCGTCCGTTCGGGTCGGGTCGGGTCGTTTGGCCCAAGGGCGCCCGTGTCAGATTTTCTAAGTTGTGACCGCCCGGGTGCCTTATGCACGTCTGGGCGCCCCGTTTGCCGTTTGCTCCAATGTGCGTCCGTTCGGGTCGGCTCGTTCGGTCGTGCCGGGTGAGGGCATCCGTTCGGGTCAGGTCGTTCGGTCGTGCCGGGTGAGGGCGTTCGTTCGGGTGGGCGTGCCGGCCGAGGGCGTCCGTTCAGGTCGAGTCGGGTCGTTTGGCCCAAGGGCGCTCGTGTCAGATTTGCTAATTTGTGACCGCCCGGGTGCCTTGTGCACGTCCAGGTGGCCCGTTTGCCGTTTGCTCCCATGTGCGTCCGTTCGGGTCGGGTCATTTGGTTGTGCCGGGTGAGGGCGTCCGTTCGGGTCGGGTCGTTCAGTCGTGCCGGGTGAGGGCGTCCGTTCGTGTCGTGTCGTTTGGTCGTGCGGCACGATGGCGACCGTTCGGGTGGGAGTGCCGGGCGAGGGCGTCCGTTCGGGTCGGGTCGGGTCGTTTGGCCCGAGGGCGCCCGTGTCAGATTTGCTAAGTTGTGACCGCCCGGGTGCCTTGTGCATATCCGGGCGGCCCGTTTGCCGTTTGCTCCCATGTGCGTTCGTTTGGTCGGGCGTGCCGTGTCGCGCCGGGTGAGGGCGTCCATTCGTGTGGGCGTGCCGGGTGAGGTCGTCCGTTCGGTCGTGCCGGGTGAGGGCATCCGTTCGTGTCGTGTCTTTTGGTCGTGCGGCACGATGGTGACTGTTCGAGTGGGTGTGCCAGGCGAGGGCGTCCATTCGGGTCAGGTCGGATCGTTTGGCCTGAGGGTGCCCGTGTCAGATTTGCTAAGTTGTGACCAGCCGGGTGCCTTGTGCACGTCCGGGCTGCCCGTTTGCTGTTTGCTCCCATGTGCGTCCGTTTGGTCGGGCGTGCCGTGTCGTGCCGGGTGAGGGCGTCCATTCGGGTGGTCGTGCCAGGGGAGGGCATCCGTTCAGGTCCGGTGGTTTGGCCCGAGGGCGCCCGTGTCAGATTTGCTAAGTTGTGACCGCCCGGGTGCCTTGTGCACATCTGGGCGGCCCGTTTGCCGTTTGCTCCCATGTGCGACCGTTTGGGTGGGCGCGTCGTGTCGTGCCGGGTGAGGGCGTCTGTTCGGGTGGTCGTGCAGCATGAGGGCGTCCGTTTGGGTCGGGTGGTTTGGCCCGAGGGCGCCCGTGTCAGATTTGCTAAGTTGTGACTGCCTGGGTGCCTTGTGCACGTCCGAGCGGCCTGTTTGCCGTTTGCTCCCATGTGTGTCCATTCGGGTGGGCGCGTCGTGTCGTGCCCGGTGAGGGCGTCCGTTCGGGTCAGGTCGTTTGGTCGTGCCAGGTGAGGTCGTCCGTTCGGGTCAGGTGGTTTGGCCCGAGGGTGCCCGTGTTAGATTTGCTAAGTTGTGACCGCCCGGGTGCCTTGTGCACGTCCGGGCAGCCCGTTTCCCATTTGCTCCCATGTGCGTCCGTTTGGTCGTGCGCGCCGTGTCGTGTCGGGTGAGGGCGTCCGTTCGGTTCAGGTTGTTTGGCCTGAGGGTGCCCGTGTCAAATTTGGTAAGTTGTGACCGCCCGGGTGCTTTGTGCACGTCCGGGTGGCCCGTTTGCCGTTCGCTCCCATGTGCGTCCGTTCGGGTGGGCGCGCCGTGTCGTGCCGGGTGAGGGCGTCCGTTCGGTCGGGCATGCCAGGTGAGGTCGTCCGTTCGGGTGGGGTCGTTTGGCCCGAGGGCGCCCGTGTCATATTTGCTAAGTTGTGACCGCCCGGGTGCCTTGTGCACGTCCGGGCGGCCCGTTTGCCGTTTGCTCCCATGTGTGTCCTTTCGGGTGGGCGTGCCGTGTCGTGCCAGGTGAGGGCGTCCGTTCGGGTCGGGTCGTTTGGGCTGAGGGCGCCCGTGTCAGATTTGCTAAGTTGTGACCACCCGGGTGCCTTGTGCATGTCTGGGCGGTCCGTTTGCTGTTTGCTCCCATGAGCGTCCATTCGGGTCGGGCGTGCCGTGTCGCGCCGGGTGATGGCGTTCATTTGGGTGGGCGTGCCGGGTGAGGGCGTCCGTTCGGGTCAGTTCGTTTGGCCCGAGGGCACCCGTGTCAGATTTTCTAAGTTGTGACCGCCCGGGTTCCTTGTGCACGTCTTGGCGGCCCGTTTGTCGTTTGCTCCCATGTGCGTTCGTTCGGGTGGGCGCGCCGTGTCGCCCTGGGTGAGGGCGTTCGTTCGGGTCGGTTCGTTTGGTCGTGCCGGGTGAGGTTGTCCGTTCGGGTCGGATCGTTTGGCCCGAGGGCGCCCGTGCCATATTTGCTAAGTTGTGACCGCCCGGGTGCCTTGTGCACGTCCGGGCAGCCCGTTTGCCGTTTGCTCCCATGTGCGTCCGTTCGGGGGGGCGCTCCGTGTCGCCCCGGGTGAGGGCACACGGACGGGGGCGTTCGGGTCGCCCTGTTTTGTCTGAGGGTGTGCTTATCAGATTTGCTTTTCGTGTGAAAGGTGGGTTGGTAATTGAGTTGTTTTTCTCGGTTGTGCCTGAAGAATGGCCTTGGGTCATTTGTAGGGTCGTCGAATTTCTTATCTCCATCACCACTCGGTAGCATATGAGCGGTAATGTTGGCCATGCTTGTCCTTGGAGGCATGTTTGAACAATCTCTCCCGTCCACTCTGTTTTCTAGCATTTGGATGGGGTTGTTGTGTGTGGCTCTTTGAGATGACTGGCCGCTTGTTGGCGTTGTTGAAATCGGCTCTCTGATAACTCTCTCTCGTGCCCCTTGGTCGCACGTTTGCTCTGTTGAAATCAGCGTTTTGCTATGTCGCTCGTTGGCTCCGTCGATGTCGGCTCTTCTCTATATTGTTCTTCTCCTCCCTTTTTGCTTGCTTATGGGGGGAGGGGTTGGATTTTCGTGTGAAAGGTGGGTTGGTAACTGAGTTACTTGTTCGGGTGTGCCTGAAGAGTGGCCTTGGGTCATTTGTAGGGTCGTCGACTCTCGTCTTCTCTCCATCCCCACTCGGTAGCGCATGAGCGGTAATGTTGGCCATGCTTGTCCTGGGAGGCATATGTGAAAAGAGTTACCCTTCCGCTCTGTGTTCTCAGAGGTGGATGAGGTCGCTCTGTGTGGCTCCTTGATACAACTGGTCGGTCGCCTATGTCGCTCTTATGCCCCTTTCTCACTCGTTGGCTCCGTCGATGTTGGCTCTTCGCTATATTGTTCACCTCTTCCCTTTTTGGTGGGTTGGAGAGGTGGGCTTTTGTCTCATTGGCTTCGTGAAATCGGCTCCTCGGTATATTGTTCACCTCCTCCCCTTTTGGTGGGGAGAGGGGTTGGATTTTCGTGTGATAGGTGGGTTGGTAACTGAGTTGATTTTTCGAGTGTGCCTGAAGAGTGGCCTTGGGTCATTTGTAGGGTCGTTGACTCTCGTCTTATCTCCATCCCCACTCGGTAGCGCATGAGCGGTAATGTTGGCCATGCTTGTCCTGAGAGGCATATGTGAAAAGAGTTACCCTTCCGCTCTGTTGTCTCAGAGTTGGATGAGGTCGCTCTGTGTGGCTCCTTGAGACAACTGGCCGGTCGCCTATGTCGCTCTCGTGCCCCTTGCTCGCTCGTTGGCTCCGTCGATGTTGGCTCTTCGCCATATTGTTCACCTCCTCCCTTTTTGGTGGGTTGGAGAGGTGGACTTTTGTCTCGTTGGCTTCGTAAAATCGGCTCCTCGGTATATTGTTCACCTCCTCCCCTTTCGGTGGGGGGAGGGGTTGGATTTTCGTGTGAAAGGTGGGTTGGTAAGTGAGTTGCTTGTTCGGGTGTGCCTGAAGAGTGGCCTTGGGTCATTTGTAGGGTCGTCGACTCTCGTCTTCTCTCCATCCCCACTCGGTAGCGCATGAGCGGTAATGTTGGCCATGCTTGTCCTGGGAGGCATATGTGAAAAGAGTTACCCTTCCTCTCTGTGTTCTCAGAGTTGGATGAGGTCGCTCTGTGTGGCTCCTTGAGAAAAATGGCCGGTCGCCTATGTCGGTCTCGTGCCCCTTGCTCGCTCGTTGGCTCCGTCGATGTTGGCTCTTCGCTATATTGTTCACCTCCTCCCTTTTTGGTGGGTTGGAGAGGTGGGCTTTTGTCTCGTTGGCTTCGTGAAATCGGCTCCTCGTTATATTGTTCACCTCGTTGGATTTGCGTGTGAAAGGTGGGTTGGTAAATTGAGTTGCTTGTTCGGGTGTGCCTGAAGAGTGGCCTTGGGTCATTTGTAGGGTCGTCGACTCTCATCTTCTCTCCATCCCCACTCGATACCGCATGAGCGGTAATGTTGGCCATGCTCGTCCTGGGAGGCATATGTGAAAAGAGCTACCCTTCCGCTCTGTGTTCTCAGAGTTGGATGAGGTTGCTCTGTGTGGCTCCTTGAGACAACTGGCCGGTCGCCTATGTCGCTCTCATGCCCCTTGCTCCCTCGTTGGCTCCGTCGATGTTGGATCTTCGCTATATTGTTCACCTCCTCCCTTTTTGGAGGGTTGGAGAGGTGGGCTTTTGTCTCGTTGGCTTCGTGAAATCGTCTCCTCGCTATATTGTTCACCTCCTCCCCTTTCGGTGGGGGGAGGGGTTGGATTTTCGTGTGAAAGGTGGGTTGGTAATTGAGTAGCTTGTCGGGTGT
>CM076583.1:1080196489-1080216489 GCA_034641835.2 Pinus albicaulis
GTTATGAATAGGTATGCCATTGATACCAAAAAGGGGGCAGTTTCCTTGAGGGAAAGGATCAAACAACAAAACAATATCACATGCCAAAGGTCCAAAGAAGCGCTTTTCAAGAAATGGTGTTCAAAGTTTTCAAATGTTTCTGGCGCATTATGAATGGTCTTTCCTTGATAAAAATCACCAAGAAGGGAAAACAATGAACATAGTCTAGTTATGAAACGGTTCTATTGACAAAAAAGGGTCAACACACTGGTCAAAGCAAAATGATGATTGTGTATCAAAGAGCCCTGTTTTCCTGTTTTACAAGCTTATCTTTTCAGATGGACAAGGCAAATGGGTGTAAAATCTTATGAATAGGCAGAAGAAGTTTGTTTTGATAAATTGTCACTGTTTAGATGTCTTAAAACAAACACAGTTGTCATCATTCCAAAGGGCAGATGTAGCACAGAAATACATGGAAAGAGAACCAGCAGACAGGGGTTTTGAATTCCATCACCAAGAAGATATCCCCTTGTGAGCTATTGTTCATTATGTTAAAAAGGTCATTCAGCATATGATCATTGTTTGGATAGTTTAAAAAAGAAGCACAACCTTTATTATTTAAAAAAGGACAGAGGTATTGTATACTACACCTACAGGCAGGGAAGTTTTTGAGAGAGAGGCGCCCTTATCAAAACAGGAGGTCATGATCAAGTCCGAGTAAGGTCAGCAAATTTAAACACCTACTGTAGGTGAAGGATGAAGAAACTGCTGAAGACCAAGAGCTGTCAGAGCAAGTTGACAAACTAGCCATGTCCTTCAAAGAACAAAGCAGTATTCAGGTATTCCATCGACAGTTTTAAAAGGGGTTGTTATGCATCATAAATATTACCTGTATTATTAAACACAGTGGCAGAAGTGATGTAGAGGTTGTTGAGTTTTTTGTCAAGGTTTAAAGCTTGGGGTTGACTACTGTGTACTAAACAGAGTCATTGTTCGGGTTTGTATATTCAAAATAACAAGCCCATGGTTTAAAAACAAAACAAAGTTGAAAACCAATGCTACTTTCAAAGGTTTAATGACCGTTGGAAATTTGTTTTCAAATGACATCAAAGGTTGAAGTGTGAGGGTAAGGGTGTCATTTTCAAAGTCTAAAATGGAGCTCCGCGCCTCTCAGCATCAAACAAGGAAGTTCAGGTCATTTGGTAGGGTTTAACACTGTGCAGAGGCCGAGCGACGCGCCTGTGTTTTTGCGCGACGCGCCTGGCGGAGGTTTTGAACGGGCCGTTAGTATTGACACGTTGCGCCTGTATAAACTAGCGACGCGCCTGTACGCCGCCCGACAGGTCGACCCTACAGGCCACCCAGGGCTATTTTTGCGCGACGTGCTGGCTTCGAAAGAGTGCCGCGCAAGTTTTGGAAGGCCCTGGTGCTACTCTGGCCCTGCACGAGGATTGTTCATCAAATTTAAAGGTACTCTCACAGGTTTTCCCCCTCGGTTTCAAGAAATTTCTTTGAAAATACCCTTGGAGTGAAAGCTATGTACATGAGAAATACATTGTTAAGGGTGACTAACAAGAAAAGGGTATCAGACTTTTTACAAACCTCCTCGTTACATTGCATACAAAACTCTAAAAAATGTCACTATACCAGGAAAATAATGCTATTTGTTGTATATTTTTTGAGGTGTAAAGATGAAATAGAGGGCAGACTGTGTCATTCAAAAACACCTACAGAGATACTTGGTTTTGAGATTAAGGGCAGTTTGTTTTCAAAATAGTCGAAAGACAGAATTTTTCCTGTAAAGAATTGTGCTTTGATTATAGGAGATTTTGCTGTAGAAAGACAGGGTTTAGGTCTGCAGAGAAACTGTCCTCACAGTCCTCCAGACATTGCCACATTATCAAAGCAGTGAAGTACACTCAGTAAGAGGGGTTTTGACATTCTTTTTGTTTGAAAAGGAAAACTCACACATTTTCTGCCTAAAATCTTGTGGTCTTCTAAAAACTCTGTCATATTCGCTCCAATCCTGTGTATTGACAGTCTAAGCATATGTATGATGGTTTGCTAGAGATGCAAATTGTTGAAAGGTGGCACACCTATACAGGGCAGAATTTTTAAATGACTATAAGCCTCCTTGAGCTAGGAGCTAGGTGTATTGGTTGGCATCTGAGACTTCAAAAAACAGAGTAATTTTGGCATTTTCTCACAGCACACTCTTTTAGCAGATTGCCTTTCTTTCACTGTATTATTCCTACTGTGAATTTGTTGACAGAGATTTTCCAAAGGTGAATAGGGCCACTTTCTAAAGGAGAGGTTGTTGATGATTGAATTTTAACATTGGAGACAGAGGTACAAAGGTGGTGGTTGATTTCTTAACTTCACAAGTGAAAGGTGTTCTTCATAAAACAATGTGCACTGATATTTCACCTAACCTAAGTCTGCCCTCCTTTTCACTACATTGTATCATTTTGAAGAGCTGTTGACTGTGATATTTTTCAAGAGGAAGACCATTTCTGAAGAACAGGGTTTTATAATTAATATTTGTCTTGAAGACCAAATATTGGTGTGTGGATTGGCCTCTAACAAATCCACTAGAAAGGTGATTTTTCAATACTGTGCACAGGGAATATACACAGCAGTTTGTTTACCTGGCTGAGGTGCATCCAGAGGTGAAGGGCTATTTTTGAGGAGTGCAGAGGTGGTTTATTCAAAGAAACATTGTTGCAATCTATTCTGACCACATTGTCCATATCTGTCCAAACAGTCTAGTGACCAGTTTCAATCCTGCAGAGCATTTTTACATACATTGAAGGCAGTTTTCCTCTTCCAAAGCTTGTTCAAGTCAGAATGCCTCCAAAGAAAGATCACAGGAGCGGTCCACATAATAGATATGAGCCTATCTCCATAGAAGAAATCAATACTCACCCATCTGTGCTTTTCAATTTCCATGAAGTAGGCTATCTTGATTTCTGCCAGAGGATAGAATAAGTCAAGAGTTTTTCGCCACTAACACATTTGTGCGCTTTGAGATTCAAGGAAAAACACTTCCAATTGGCGGGTCTTGACTTCAAAATTTCTCCAAGGTATGTATCCAAGGCTACCAAGATCCCGTATCATGGTGAAAAGTGGTTTAAACAAGCTCATCTTGAT
The DNA here is from genome assembly GCA_034641835.2 of Pinus albicaulis. Classification (NCBI taxonomy): domain Eukaryota; kingdom Viridiplantae; phylum Streptophyta; class Pinopsida; order Pinales; family Pinaceae; genus Pinus; species Pinus albicaulis. The sequence goes on from CM076583.1 coordinate 1,080,199,619, forward strand.
CTAGAGGATTATAAACCTTTCATCAAGCCTGAACATAGGGAAACTATCACTGTTATTTTCCCTTTTTCCTATCTTCTTGACAGTTATGCTCCACTGATGAAAGCCATAATGAGATATTTCACTTGTGAAGGGAGGTTTAATCGAATTTATGCCTATCATGTCTGCTTGTTGATGCATTTTACCAGAAGCAGGAAACTAAACCTTCCATACTTTTTGTCCAAGAGCATAGAGAAAATGGCATCTACTGTCCAAAAGAAGGCTCCACCTCAGCAAATCCCTTCTCTCTTTCATCATTCCTTGATCAAGATTATCTTCTTACACCAGCTAGAGAAGAAAGGGGTTTCATGGGATTCTTTCATCGGCCATTCAGATTTTTCCACTGTCCCTCCTGTTCATGTGTCTCCTACTCAGCCTGTCCATCGCCCAGTGCCTTTGTCTAGTAGGCCTACACCTAAAAAACTCAAAATGACTACTGGGCAGCCAAGTAAACAAGGAGAAGGAGAGGGCAGTGAACCACAGGGAGAAGGAGAAGGCAGTGAACAGCAGCAGTTGGATGTTGAGGGAAAGCAGCAGTTGGAGTTTGAGGGATAGCAGCAGTTGGAGTTTGAGGAACAGCAGCAAGAAGGAGAAGGCAATGAACAGTAGCATTTGGATATTGAGGGACAGTAGCAGATAGAGGAAGAGGGACAGCAGCAGACATCAGTTGAAGAGCAGCAAGCTGGGCAGACAATTGAAGCACCTTTTGAGCCACAAACTGGACAGGATATTGAGGAAGGACAGCAAGCTAAAGATGCCACCTTAACAGTAGCAAATATTGTTCCTAGTAAGAGGAAATTGCCCAAAAAGACACTTTCTAGTTTGCCAAGGAGGAAAAGCGCCAGATTGGCTTTCAAAGGCAAAAGTAAAATTGGAGAAAGTACAAAGCATAGAGATGAATTAGCTATTATCCCTATCCAAAGCGATGATAGTGACAATGAGGCTCGCCTCCTTGAAAAACTCCTCATTCACAAAGAGGGGAAAATTGAGGTATTACAGGAAGATCTTCAAAGGGCGAGGAATTTCAACCACTTCTTGGAGGTTGAAAACAAGCAAATGAAGTTTCATGCAGCTATTCATGAGGCAAGGGCAATTAAGTATAAAAAAGAGGCAGAAAAGGCGCAAGTAAGAATTGAAGAGCTCATTGGCGAGTTTGATGATGAAGAGGAGGAAGACCAGCCTAGGCGGAAGAGGCCTAGGACCATCGGGCTTAGAAGAGCCTTGGAGAAACAGAGAGCGGAAGAACAAGCTCATTTCGAAGCCTTTCCTCTCACTGCCCTCCTTGAGCAGGAAATTGAGGAAAACAAAGAAGCATGGCTTGAGAGAGCTAACCAGCATTTGGAAATGAAGCTTGAGAGGGCGAACAGGGATCTTGAGCTACAAAGAAAGAGGACTCTTCACTTTTAGAAGCTAAATCAGTTTGCCAGGCGAAAATTAAAGGTAGCACAAAAGAAATTGAAGAAGTTGAAGGAGAAGCGCCTAGAACGGAAGGAAGGGAAAAGCATATCAGCCCTTGATATTTTGGCCTCAGCTTCGGAGCATGTTGCTATGGACCCTTGAGGGTCATGCATGCCAATTTTGGGCCTTGTTTGACAACTTTTTGTTTTTTGGCATTTTTTGGGTTTTTGGTCGAAAACTCATAATTTCGCCATTTCAGTTTGGTGAGTTGTCAAGGGAGGAGAATGATACCAATGGATGCCATAATTCCATGAGCAGGTCTCCAGCGATTTTCAGGGCATTTGGAGATCATTCGCCCCCTCAAATTGGCGAAAAACACCCTCATTTTGCACGTTCTGCCCGCCGTATCAGCAGTCTGCTATTTTCTGGGTTTTTTCACACAGGTACAGTTTTGGATGACTTCCGGACCTTAGATTGAGTTGGTTCTAGTTGTGCCGGAAAGTAGACACAGAGAGGTTTCCAGCAAGCCCTCATGAGCCTCATTTCGATATCGGGAAGGCTGCCTATTGCATCCATCAAGTCAGGGGACCTTTTTGAGGCATAAATATGAAGTATTTTTGTAATTTTTGAACTCCAAAAATCTGCTTTTCCCAAATGTGCGTTAAGCTATTTTTATCATTGGGAAATGATGTAAAGTCAATATAATTTCCATTTTTAGTAGTTTTTTAGATATTTTATGGGATATTTTGTGCCTTGGGCTTTGCAAAGCCTCAAGGACAAGTTTAGATATTTTGACTTGGCCAATGGGATAGCTAGTTGCTCCATGAGGTTTTCCTCCCTCAAGCCTATTTATTCCATGGGTTTCATTGTAAATTAAGAGGCTGAACTTGAGAGAAGAATTAATACATTGGTCATATGAGCTTTGAAGAATACACTTGAGTTATGATTTTTGGACTGCCTCTTGGATGCTTTTGAGGAATGATGAAGGATTGTTGATGGACTCCTTGACATGGTAGAATGGTATAGTGTTTCTTTATATGTTTTTGTCTTCTAGTTTTCATTCATAATACATATTTCTTGCTGCTATAGATCAGTAGAGATTGATTTTGAGATATGCCCATGGAGGCACCTCAAAATCCCTGAATCTTCATAGCTTGATGTTTTCTTCTTCCTTAGTTATGCTAAAGAATTCTTAGCTGCTCTTTAGTAACTTAAGGTATTGTTGCTAAGTTTTATTCATAATTTCTATGCATGTTGAGTAGGATGTATGGTTTTCCCTACCTACCTATAAGTTGCCCATAGTTTTGTCCATAAAACTTTCTCTTTGACTGATTTGTTGATCATCTTGTTGAACCAAGGAGGCCTAGTCCCGATCTAGCCCTTTGCCTAAAACTATGAAAGATTGTTTGTCAAAGTGCCCAATGACTTAGAGACTATGTTTAGGCGTTCCGGCGTAGTTTATGAGTTGTTAGTTTGTCTTATGTGTTTTCCCCAAAGTCTGATAGCCATTTCCCAAAGTTAGAAGGTCTTATACCTCTATGTATGGCTGGAATGTTTGATTTCTATGTATTAATTAGCTCATAGTTACACTTAGCATGATTAATGGCTTGCTATTACATGTTTATGTCTACTATTAACTAGTTACACTTGAAATCCCTTGTCTTTCACCAACTTGTTGTCCATTCAATCCATTTTTCCCAGAGATCCCTTCTACCGTGAATCAAATCGGCCCTACAACAGCTTTACATCATCACCTCATAGCTTCCTTGACCTGTTTGACCCCATAGCCCAATTTATCTGCATTCTGTTATCCAGTTTATGTATTTGATTAGTTTTATCCCTCACAAACTTAAAAACTAAAAAAACCAAAAACACACTTCAGAACTAGCCTAATATCAGAACACCGCAAGTAAACACACCGACATCTTTTACACCGATAGAGAGAGCCCTCTCTGAGTCTAGGAAGGCTAGGTCCTTGGGCTCCAAAGCTTGGTTTGATGTTACATCGTCATTTGGCTAGCCAATCGGCCAAATCACGAGACCCTAACATAATGGCGATCACGGTGGGACTCTGAGTGATTAAAAAACATAGTTTCCTCATCTTTAGAGATCTTTAAGAATACTAGCTGATTGACTTATTCCACCGCTCACTAACATAATGGCGATCACGGTGGGACCTACTGAGTACATGACAGTCTAGCAAACTTTATAGACTCCTTAGTCCTTCAACTTTTAATTCAGACCATCGGCCTTTAGAATCATTTAGTGTAAACTCTCTGTTTCACCATTTTAGCAAAGTGATGAATCAGGTTTATAACACTCTTACATCCTAGGCTACACATAAAACTCAGAAAAAACCCCAAAAAACTCCCTTAGATTGGTTTTTTTCAGTACTGGTGGTGGACCATACACATATACCTCAAAACAACTAAAAATCCACCTGGCGACTCCACTAGCCTCCAGTAGGCCTTACTACCTTGCTGAATTTTAGAATTCTATCCGATTTAGCCACCTCATCGCCACACTAACATAATGGCGATCACGGTGGGACCCTGAGTGATTAAAAAGCTTAGTTTCCCTCATCTTTAGAGACCTTTAAGAATACTATCTGATTGACTTATCCCACTACTCACTAACATAGTGACACTTACAGTAGGACCTTCTGAGTTAGTGACAATCTAAGTATACCTTAGTAACTCCTGAAGTCTCAATCAAGCTTAGTAAACTTAGAGATTGTCTGAAGAGTAGAAAATAACTCTTTCACCATCTTAGCAAAATGATGAGTCAGTTATAGAAAACTCTTCCAAACCTTGTAGGCACATAAAACTCAAAAAAACCCCAAAACACTCCCTTAGATTGGTTTTTGACATTATTGGTGGTGGACCATACAAGTATACCTCAAAACAACTGACAATCCACCTGGCGACTCCACTAACTTCTAGTAAGCCTTACTATTTTTCAAAACTCTAGGCTACTATCCGATAGACCCATCCCATCGCTCACTAACATAACGGGAGATGGTGGGACATTGAGTACATGATAGTCTAGCAAACTCTTATAAACTCTTTGGTCTTTTAGATACCTTAAACAAGGAATCAGCCCATAGACCCATTTTTAGAGTAAACTCTTTTTGTTCTCATCACCCTAGCAAAGTGTTGAAACAAGTCTAGGATACTTTGAACCATAGGCTGCACATAAAACTCAGAAAATCCAAAAACATTCTCAGATTAGTTACTGGTGGTGGACCATAGCTATCTTCACAAAAACAACCCAGTTCCACTTGGCGACTCCACTAATCCATCCCTTTTATTTTGACCATCCTTCACCTTAGTAAGCTTTAGAAAAACCATTCACCCAGAACATTCACCAATACCATCCTTTCTAAGCTCTGGATCTAAAATCTGGCTTCACGAAGAATCAATACCAGAGCCCATCCAGACCCAAATCCCCCTATCATAGTAGATGACCCAGAAAAGATTATATGGAAAGCTTCTGAAACTGACCATCTAGCTACTGGTAGATCCATCCGTAGAGCAAGATCTGCACCTAAACATCGCACTATCCTACTAGATTCACCTTTTGAATTATAGTCATCACAAACTCTTCCCAGAAGCAAATCATATAGTAAGATAAACTTTGACGATCTTGAACCCCTAAACCCACCACAGAGTCCTATTAGAGAAGCTTCACCCACTACCCCTCCTGATTTCTAGCTTCTTCATCAGTTTGGCTCTTATCATCCCAGATCTGCTCAAAACCAGATCACTAGCCCAAGTTCATCCACCACACCTGGTCAAACCACCACTGTTCAAACCACTTCATTTCAGCCTACTAGTCCTCATCTTGTACATCATCCATTAGCTCTAGTCATGGCAGCCTGGTATGCACCTTTGGTGTTGCCACCACCCTTGGCTCCTCTCCCAAACAAATATCAAGACAAAATCCCACACTTTACTGGAGAAGACACCACCACACCCCAACATCATATAAGTAGAATGACTGATGCTTATGAATACCTAGAGGTACAAGACGAGACTGTCAGAATGAGAATATTTTCTCAAAGTCTTGGTGGTGAACCTAAAGCATGGTTCAAAATCTTAGCTCCAAACAGCATCCATGATATCCCCGCACTACATCAAGTCTTTAGAAATAGGTGGGAAATCCGAAGAAACCCCATTCAAATCCTGTCAGAATATAACAGCCTAAAACGGGAAAATGGGGAAAGTGTCCAAGCTTACTGTACTAGGTTCAACAGTGTATATAACTCCCTACCACCTCATTTCAAACCTCCACTTGGTCTAGCCTTGGAAAAATTCCCCGAAGGTTTCGATCCGGACATGACATATCATCTGAGAGATAAGGATCCCCCTACCTTGGAGGAAATGCAACAAATAGCTATAAAAGCAGATGCCAACTTAGCTGAAAAAAGAGCTAGAACTAGATCAGAAAGAAAAGTCACATATAGAGATGAGGTCTCCACTTCGTCACCTTCCCTAGATCCCAGAATAGATGACTTGGTCAAATCCATGGCCAAAATGTGGGAAAAGATAAATGAAAAAGCTCCTGTTAGGGAAAACCAGCCAAACCCTCCAATCAGAAACCGAAACCAAAACTTTAGGAGGGAACAGCCCCAAAACAGACCAAGGGAAAATGACCAACAGATTAGGCCACCATTCAATGAAAACTATGTGGAAGAGGATGATAGGGATACAGAACCTCTTGATGAAAGTCATCTAAACCTCATAGGATATGATAGTGAGAGTGAGGTGTACCTCACAGAAGAAGAACAAGCCTTCTTTTCGCCTGATCAAGATGAGACCAACTATGAAGATCTTGACGACCCTACCATAGATTTTCAGAATGCCATTATAGAAGCTCACAGGCAATATGACCTTAGAAGTAAAAGAAACCAAGATAACGTCAAGAAAGGTAACTTAGATACTGCTAAAGTCCCTAATACCATCCTCAAGAAAGCAGTAGGCAATGACAAAATCAAAGTTGAGAAGACTGACCAAAGCCAAGCTAAAGTTACCCAAACTAGTCCTCTCTCAGATACTCCTGATACTTCTACAAAGGTCACCAAAACAATTATGGCAAGCAAAATCCCTAAACAAGGCCAACAAGCTCAGAACATAGACAAGGTCTTAGCTGAAAAAGCTGAAACAAACATATCTAAACTTCAAGTGCCTTTTAGCTTTGAAGGCGAAATCGCTAAGATCAAAATCACCATGCCTCTTACTGAACTTATTGCCCAAAGCTCTTATAAATCCCAAGTACTAAAAGTCTTAAATCTAGGGAATGATGCGAACACTGTTAATCTCACTGATGACATTCCTGAAGTATTATTTGGTCCAAAGGTAGAGGGAAAATTCCAAGAGGGAGTTACTCTTCCATTTTACATTAGCCTAAACATCCACGACCAAATCCTCCACAATGCCATGCTAGACTCCGGCGCCTCGCATAATCTTATGCTGAAGGTAGTAATGGAAAGATTAGGCTTGGAGATCACAAGACCATACAAAGACTTGTATTCATTTGATTCAAGCAGAGTCCAATGCCTGGGTTTGATCAAAGACCTTTGTTTTAGTCTGGCCCAAATACCCGCGAAACATCTAATCATGGATATAGTAGTGGCAGACATTCCTCCCAAGTACGGAATGCTCCTATCCAGATCTTGGGGAGCCAAACTCCAAGGGAATATCCAACTAGACATGTCATATGCCACCATTCCTGTGTTTGGTCAGACCAGAATACTGTACCGCGAATCACACATGAAATACATGATTAGCAGTCAAGATAGGCCAGATAACATTCCAATGTGTTCTTTGCGGTCCAACTTAAACTCTTTCATTATGCATATTGATGTAAACATGGAGGAAGAGTCAGAAGAAACTGATATAGACTTAGATCCACCACATCAGTTGTCCCTGGTGCCTTATGATGAACTAGACACTCAAAATTACCATGATCATGAACAATTGTGTCTTGAGGAAAGTAATTTTCCCCTTTCCAAAGTAGGATTAGAGCAAGAAGCGCAAACCCTTATGTACTATCAAACAAATTGCTCTAGCTTTAGTCAAACACCAGCAGTAACTTGTGGAAATTTCTTCCGGGTAAAAGCTTTAGAAGACCTACACATCATAAACCTATTTGGAACCCTAGAGCAAGGGAGTTTAATGTTTCTACCATATCTCAAAGATTTACCATCATGTGATCCTCCTACTGCAAATAAAGCTTTAACTATAACCTCCGCAGCTCAAAATCTAGAAAGAACGCCAGATAAACTTCTCATGAGCAAGAATGATAGTTGCAATCCTAGCATACCTGAACTACTGAAATTGGCTCATATTCTGTCTTTTCATGAAGAACTTAGAAAAGCCATAATCAGAAATCTCATGCAGAATACCAATTTCTACAGAAAAGGCAAGGGAAACTACTGTGTCACTACCTTCCCCTCAAAGAACAGTCTTTACAAGAGAAAACACAACAATCTGAAACAAAATGAAATAATCAGGGATAAAACAGCTGGTCATAGAGTCTGCTTTGATTTTAGGAATAAAAATGCATATCCTTATAACAGAGATTATGTTTTTTCTACTCAAAACCATGATTTACCAATTAAAGGTGCTTTTAGTCGTATATGTTTGCAAGATGATGTTTCAGGTCATGATCATAAGATTCCTTTGCAAAATAGACAACTTAAGGATTTTTTCCAGTTTGCGGGAGGTAGATCTGATTTCAAGTTCAAAATTGCAAAACCACCCAATATCAGAAATCTGTTCATGAAGGCCATGTTCCCAGTTTTAAATTTTTGTATTTTTGCATACCTTGATGATGTCATTATCTATTTCAAGAATTACCAAGAGTACATACATTACCTGAAGAAAGCATACAGTAAGGAAAGGAGTGGAAATCAGAATTTCAGAGAGGTACAAAGGGAGGATACCGGGCTATTTAGAGATTCTTGCATGAATCCCTATGTCATATTAGAGAGAGAAAATTTCCCAAATTTTTCTTTTCAGGAGTTAAGTGGGAAAAGGGTGAGAGGAGATCCTTACGAGGATAAGATGCTGAAATTATGTCATTTCCAAGATTTTTGAGTTTGAAACACTTTCAGTCATTGTACATACCATTGCTTGAAATATTGAAAAAATAGAAAAGTCAAAAACAGTAAAAGATAGGAAAGTCAAAAATAGTAAAAAGCAGAAAAGAGGGCAAGTGAAGATAGAACAAAGGCCCCATGTTCCAAAAAACAGTCTTTCAGAAACCGAGCAAGCCTAAATGCCGCTACTAGTGCTCCAATGTCTTGTTCAGCTATCTAGCCTAATCATAGCTGAGCATGTTTAAATTTATTTGCTGATAAGTTAGTGAGTGCCAAGATAGTCAACATTGTGTAAGATTGACTTATCACAGAGCTTAGATTAGGGAGAGATTCTGGTTCCACATGCCTAAAAAAGAACCAAAGAGAGAAGCGAGGGATGAAAAACACATTGTATATCTTAGCCCCGCTTGTCTAGTTTCCTTTTATTGCAGAATAACATTTGTGTGCAGCTTGTCTTTTATGCCGCAAATACATGACAAATCAGATTGCCTAATCCTGATTTGATCATTTTTTAATTTCATGTTGTAGATTAGAGAATGAAATCCTGTCAAACTGCTTAATCTTGACAGTCGATCTAGTTTTAGGTAGAGAAATGAAGGAGTTCATCAGCTTAATCTGAACTCCCGGCAGATATAAGAGTAGAAATAGATAGGTTCATTTTGAAAAAAGAAAAAATATGCATTGTCAAAAGGCTGCTAGTTCAAATGCGCCAAAGAGAAAAAAAAATGTTAGGAAAGATAGTGGGGTAGGTAGAAGTATCATTGATGTTAACCATGTTGTCACTTTTCAGAAATAACATCAAGAGAAAGGTAAATTTTGAGCCAATGGATAAGGCACTGGTCTTCATAAGCCAAAAATCTGAATTATGGACACCTCCTGACGAGGAGCTGCCCTCCCCAAATGGAGCCACTGTTAGCCATCAGTATTTTTTACATGTTAGTGATGACTATATCCACAGCTGAGTTTTCTAGAAACTGATTTCCTTATGTCAATATGTCATCTAGAAAACCCTCCTAAAAACTTTTTTCGCCTTTCTACTTTTCAGTCCGCCCATGTCGAAATCAAAACCTCATTATCACTATCCTATCTAGCTTCAGCCTTATTGGTCTGCCCACCAGCTTTAAAAGGCAAATCCACATCTGTTTCAAAAGTCTCCCCTATGTTAGGAAGTGGCGCTTTAAGAAATTTTACCCTTGGCAATCATAAAAAAGCCAAAAAGCCTCCATCTGCAACAGACCTACCATGACTGACCTCTTACTTTGCAAATGAAATTGACAAACAGCCCTAAGTCGCGCCACTCACATCCCCTAGATCTCAACACTGCATAAACCCCAATCTCAAGCTGACTATTAGGTTTTTCACAGTGTTCTATGGTTTCTACAAAGGCAGGAAATATAATTTCATCTCATGGAGTAAATGCTTGAATTTACAATTAGAGGAACAGCTGCTTCTAAATGTAACTTGAGCCTGAGATATGTCTGCAAAACAGAAAGCTACTCATCCAGACTTTACAGTTCTTTCCAGCATGAAAATCACAGAAAGACACCACTATCACAGCAAACTGGCAAATGGTCATGGCCCAGAACCTCCTTCATTTACAAGCAGAGGGTTAGGGCGCCTCCTTCATCCACAAGCAGAGGGCGCTGGCCAGTATTGACTTTGAAGATTGCAAAAGTCCAGGTTTGCCTTGAACTGAACAAATGAAACAGAGACTCCAGGTTTTATGAATGTGACTGATGATCATAACAGGAATAGAGTTGAAATATGCTAGCTCAAAGGAAAAAAGAGTCTGGTCTGATAAAGGAGGTCATTTCAAGCTTGCAAATCATGTGAATTGTTGAACTTTAGAAAGCATGTCATCAGTAAACATTCCAATCTTAAGCAGCCTGTTTTCCACAGGATCAAATGGAATAGATGCTGACAACAAATGCCATTACACAGGCAGAAAGAAAGTTCTTAGTTTCTCAAAAGACACTGACCTCCATAGTCACAGAAACTATTTGTCAAGTAATCTGTCATGAGATGACCAAACCAAGTGATGATAGTTCAGTTACCCTTAGAGCAGTGCAGAGAAACAGTGTCACTGTGGCTAGGGTTTCTTCTGAAACACAGTGATGCTTGCAAGAAGAGATGCTAATATTGATGTTTTTCAAGTGGTTTACTTACCATCACATCCTGAGAAAAGCTGTGTCAAACAAATTTGTTAAGAAACTTTCAGATACCTTACCTAATGAAGAGCCTCCTCCATGTATGAGCAGATGGTCAGAGCCTTGGATATTATTGAAGACTGAATTAGTCAGAAAGGTGCAGTAGAGAGATACAAAGAAGGAAAATGGAAGTCATTACACAGGTCAAAGATAATGCTTCTAATTCAAAAATATTACTCTTCCTATTCATATGAAAATATCTTTCAAAATATACATCATGGTGGACAGGAAATGTTATGAATAGGTATGCCGTTGATACCAAAAAGGGGGCAGTTTCCTTGAGGGAAAGGATCAAACAAAAAAACAATATCACATGCCAAAGGTCCAAAGAAGCGCTTTTCAAGAAATGGTGTTCAAAGTTTTCAAATGTTTCTGGCGCATTATGAATGGTCTTTCCTTGATAAAAATCACCAAGAAGGGAAAACAGTGAACATAGTCTAGTTATGAAACGGTTCTATTGACAAAAAAGGGTCAACACACTGGTCAAAGCAAAATGATGACTATGTATCAAAGAGCCCTGTTTTCCTGTTTTACAAGCTTATCTTTTCAGATGGACAAGGCAAATGGGTGTAAAATCTTATGAATAGGCAGAAGAAGTTTGTTTTGATAAATTGTCACTGTTTAGATGTCTTAAAACAAACACAGTTGTCATCATTCCAAAGGGCAGATGTAGCACAGAAATACATGGAAAGAGAACCAGCAGACAGGGCTTTTGAATTCCATCACCAAGAAGATATCCCCTTGTGAGCTATTTTTCATTATGTTAAAAAGGTCATTCAGAATATGATCATTGTTTGGATAGTTTAAAAAAGAAGCACAACCTTTATTATTTAAAAAAGGACAGAGGTATTGTATACTACACCTACAGGCAGGGAAGTTTTTGAGAGAGAGGCGCCCTTATCAAAACAGGAGGTCATGATCAAGTTCGAGTAAGGTCAGCAAATTTAAACACCTACTGTAGGTGAAGGATGAAGAAACTGCCGAAGACTAAGAGCTGTCAGAGCAAGTTGACAAACTAGCCATGTCCTTCAAAGAACAAAGCAGTATTCAGGTATTCCATCGACAGTTTTAAAAGGGGTTTTTATGCATCATAAATATTACCTGTATTATTAAACACAGTGGCAGAAGTGATGTAGAGGTTGTTGAGTTGTTTTTCAAGGTTTAAAGCTCGGGGTTGACTACTGTGTACTAAACAGAGTCATTGTTCGGGTTTGTATATTCAAAATAACAAGCCCATGGTTTAAAAACAAAACAAAGTTGAAAACCAATGCTACTTTCAAATGTTTAATGACCGTTGGAATTTTTTTTTCAAATGACATCAAAGGTTGAAGTGTGAGGGTAAGGGTGTCATTTTCAAAGTCTAAAACGGAGCTCCGCACCTCTCAGCATCAAACAAGGCAGTTTGGGTCATTTGGCAGGGTTTAACACTGTGCAGAGGCCGAGCGACACGCCTGCATTTTTGCGCGACGCGCTTGGCGGAGGTTTTGAACGGGCCGTTAGTATTGGCGCGACGCGCCTGTATAAACTAGCGACGCGCCTGTACGCCGCCCGACAGGTCGACCCGACAGGCCACCCAGGGCTATTTTTGCGCGACGTGCTGGCTTCGAAAGAGTGCCGCGCAAGTTTTGGAAGGCCCTGGTGCTACTCCGGCCCTGCACGAGGATTGTTCATCAAATTTAAAGGTACTCTCACACGTTTTCCCCCTCGGTTTCAAGAAATTGCTTTGAAAATACCCTTGGATTGAAAGCTATGTACATGAGAAATACACTGTTAAGGGTGACTAACAAGAAAAGGGTATCAGAATTTTTACAAACCTCCTCGTTACATTGCATACAAAACTCTAAAAAATGTCACTATACCAAGAAAATAATGCTATTTGCTGTATAGTTTTTGAGGTGTAAAGATGAAATAGAGGGCAGACTGTGTCATTCAAAAACACCTACAGAGATACTTGGTTTTGAGATTAAGGGAAGTTTTTTTTCAAAACAGTCGAAAGATAGAAGTTTTCCTGTAAAGAATTGTGTTTTGATTATAGGAGATTTTGCTGTAGAAAGACAGGGTTTAGGTCTGCAGAGAAACTGTCCTCACAGTCCTCCAGACATTGCCACATTATCAAAGCAGTGAAGTACACTCAGTAAGAGGGGTTTTGACATTCTTTTTGTTTGAAAAGGAAAACTCACACATTTTCTGCCTAAAATCTTGTGGTCTTCTAAAAACTCTGTCATATTCGCTCCAATCCTGTGTATTGACAGTCTAAGCATATGTATGATGGTTTGCTAGAGATGCAAATTGTTGAAAGGTGGCACACCTATACAGGGCAGAATTGTTAAATGACTATAAGCCTCCTTGAGCTAGGAGCTAGGTGTATTGGTTGGCATCTGAGACTTCAAAAAACAGAGTAATTTTGGCATTTTCTCACAGCACACTCTTTTAGCAGATTGCCTTTCTTTCACTGTATTATTCCTACTATGAATTTGTTGACAGAGATTTTCCAAAGGTGAATAGGGCCACTTTCTAAAGGAGAGGTTGTTGATGATTGAATTTTAACATTGGAGACAGAGGTAAAAAGGTGGTGGTTGATTTCTTAACTTCACAAGTGAAAGGTGTTCTTCATAAAACACTGTGCACTGATATTTCACCTAACCTATGTCTGCCCTCCTTTTCACTACATTGTATCATTTTGAAGAGCTGTTGACTGTGATATTTTTCAAGAGGAAGACCATTTCTGAAGAATAGGGTTTTATAATTAATATTTGTCTTGAAGACCAAATATTGGTGTGTGGATTGGCCTCTAACAAATCCACAGGAAAGGTGATTTTTCAATACTGTGCACAGGGAATATACACAGCAGTTTGTTTACCTGGCTGAGGTGCATCCAGAGGTGAAGGGTTGTTTTTGAGGAGTGCAGAGGTGGTTTATTCAAAGAAACATTGTTGCAATCTATCCTGACCACATTGTCCATATCTGTCCAAACAGTCTAGTGACCAGTTTCAATCCAGCAGAGCATTTTTACATACAGTGAAGGCAGTTTGCCTCTTCCAAAGCTTTTTCAAGTCAGAATGCCTCCAAAGCAAGATCACAGGAGCGGTCCACATAAGAGATATGAGCCTATATCCATAGAAGAAATCAATACTCACCCATCTGTGCTTTTCAATTTCCATGAAGTAGGCTGTCTTGATTTTCTGCCAGAGGATAGAAGAAGTCAAGAGTTTTTCGCCACTAACACATTTGTGCGCTTTGAGATTCAAGGACAAACACTTCCAATTGGCGGGTCTTGACTTCAAAATTTCTCCAAGGTATGTATCCAAGGCTACCAAGATCCCGTATCATGGTGAAAGGTGGTTTAAACAAGCTCATCTTGATCTAGAGGATTATAAACCTTTCATCAAGCCTGAACATAGGGAAACCATCACTGCTATTTTCCCTTTTTCCTATCTTCTTGACAGCTATGCTCCGCTGATGAAAGCCATAATGAGATATTTCACTTGTGAAGGGAGGTTTAACCGAATTTATGCCTATCATGTCCGCTTGTTGATGCATTTTACCAGAAGCAGGCAACTAAACCTTCCATACTTTTTGTCCAAGAGCATAGAGAAAATGGCATCTATTGTCCAAAAGAAGGCTCCACCTCAGCAAATCCCTTCTCTTTTTCATCATTCCTTGATCAAGATTATCTTCTTACACCAGCTAGAAAAGAAAGGGGTTTCATGGGATTCATTCATCAGCCATTCAGATTTTGCCACTGTCCCTCCTATTCATGTGTCTCCTACTCAGCCTGTCCATCGCCCAGTGCCTTTGTCTAGTAGGCCTACACCTAGAAAACTCAGAATGACTACTGTAACCAAGTAAACAAGGGAGAAGGAGGAGGGCAAAGGAACCATAGGAGAAGGAGAAGGCAAGGAATGAAGCGCTGGATGCTGAGGGACAAGAAATAGCTGGAGTTTGAGGGACAAAAGAAATAGGTTGGAGTTTGAGGAACAGCAAGAAGAAGGAGAAGGCAATGAACAAGCAGTGATTTGGATATTGAGGGACGTAGTAGATACAGAAGAGGGAGATAAAGTGTTGTTGCATGTTAGCTTGAAGAGCTGCTTCGGCGTACAATTGAAGCACCTTTTGAGCCACAAACTGGACAGGATATTGAGGAAGGACAGCAAGCTGAAGCTGCCACCTTAACAGTGACCAAAACTGTTCCTAGCAAGAGGAAATTGCCCAAAAAGACACCTTCTAGCTTGCCAAGGAGGAAAAGCACCAGATTGGCTTTCAAAGGCAAAAGTAAAATTGGAGAAAGTACAAAGCATGGAGGTGAATTAGCTATTATCCCTATCCAAAGCGATGATAGTGACAATGAGGCCCGCATCCTTGAAAACCTCCTCATTCACAAAGAGGGGCAAATTGAGGTGTTACAAGAAGACCTTCAAAGGGCGAGGAATTTCAACCACTTCTTGGAGGTTGAAAACAAACAAATGAAGTATCATGCAGCCATTCATGAGGCAAGGGCGATCAAGTATAAGAAAGAGGCAGAAAAGGCGTAAGTAAGAATTGAAGAGCTCATTGGCGAGTTTGATGATGAAGAAGAGGAAGACCAGCCTAGGCGAAAGAGGCCTAGGACCATCGGGCTTAGAAGAGCCTTGGAGAAACAGAGAGCAGAAGAACAAGCTCAATTCGAAGCCTTTCCTCTCACTGCCCTCTTTGAGCAGGAAATTGAGGAAAACAAGGAAGCATGGCTTGAGAGAGCTAACCAACATTTGGAATTAAAGCTTGAGAAGGAAAATAGAGATCTTGAGCTACAGAGAAAGAGGACTCTTCACTTTCAGAAGCTAAATCAGTTTGCCAGGCGAAAATTAAAGGTAGCACAAGAGAAATTGAAGAAGTTGAAGGAGAGGCGCCTAGCACGGAAAGAAGGGAAAAGCATATCAGCCCTTGATATTTTGGCCTCAGCTTCGGAGCATGTTGCTATGGACCCTTGAGGGTCATGCATGCCAATTTTGGGCCTTGTTCGACAACTTTTTGTTTTTTGGCATTTTTTGGGTTTTTGGTCGAAAACTCATAAATTCGCCATTTCAGTTTGGTGAGTTGTCAAGGGAGGAGAATGATACCAATGGATGCCATAATTCCATGATCAGGTCTCCAGCGATTTTCAGGGCATTTGGAGATCATTCGCCCCCTCAAATTGGCGAAAAACACCCTCATTTTGCATGTTCTGCCCGCCATATCAGCAGTCTGCTATTTTCTGGGTTTTTTCACACAGGTACAGTTTTGGATGACTTCCGTACCTCGGATTGAGTTGGTTCCAGTTGCGCCGGAAAGTAGACACGGAGAGCTTTCCAGCAAGCCCTCATGAGCCTCATTGCGACATAGGGAAGGCTGCCTATTGCATCCAGCAAGTCAGGGGACCTTTTTCAGGCATAAATATGAAGTGTTTTTGTAATTTCTGAACTCCAAAAATCTGCTTTTCCCAAATGTGCGTTAAGCTATTTTTATCATTGGGAAATGATGTAAAGTCAATATAATTTCCATTTTTAGCAGTTTTTTAGATATTTTATGGGATATTTTGTGCCTTGGGCTTTGCAAAGCCTCAAGGACAAGTTTAGATATTTTGACTTGGCCAATGGGATAGCTAGTTGCTCCATGAGGTTTTCCTCCCTCAAACCTATTTATTCCATGGGTTTCATTGTAAATGAAGAGGCTGAACTTGAGAGAAGAATTAATACATTGGTCATATGAACTTTGAAGAATACACTTGAGTTATGATTTTTGGACTGCCTCTTGGATGCTTTTGAGGAATGATGAAGGATTATTGATGGATTCCTTGACATGGTAGAATGGTATAGTGTTTCTTTATATGTTTTTGTCTTCTAGTTTTCATTCATAATACATATTTCTTGCTGCTATAGATCAGTAGAGATTGATTTTGAGATATGCCCATGGAGGCACCTCAAAATCCCCGAATCTTCATAGCTTGATGTTTTCTTCTTCCTTAGTTATGCTAAAGAATTCTTAGTTGCTCTTTAGTAACTTGAGGTATTGTTGCTAAGTTTTATTCATAAGTTCTATGTATGTTGAGTAGGATGTATGGTTTTCCCTACCTACCTACAAGCTGCCCATAGTTCTGTCCATAAAACTTTCTC